>CM060731.1:45906701-46121627 GCA_030704615.1 Takakia lepidozioides
TTCAGGAGTGGGCCCCATCAGATTAGATCTGCCAAATTAGGAGGTCCAAACTGCAAATTCAAAGTGACCCGATTCAGGTCGCTTGGAACTTAGGGTTTAAGAAACCACGGAAGGGCCCCCCAAATTATAAGAGAAACCAGTGAATGAAGTTTAGCATGTAACTTATAGAGAGGCAAGAGTTTGAGCTGCTTGCCTCACCCAAGTTGCATGAATTGAATGTTCATACTGCGGATGCCACCCAAGCTTTTCTAGCCTCGTTACTTAGATCGAAGAATAATTTGAGATAGCAAATTGAGATTTGGCTGCATCTAACCTTGACGGCGCGTTCTCATCATAGTTGTCAAAACGCCAGCTCCACTCATTGGGGGTCAAATTGAAAGGGACCAGACGACCATACCATGGTGGGATTAAGGCAAGGGTGTGACTCTCCTCCCCACTGTGAAGGTGGGGAGCGCTCCACTTTTCCCGCCCGCCCCTACGGCTTGAGGAGGGGAGCGGGACTGGAACGATGAGGGGGAGTGGGAACAAGTGAGCTCAATGGGGATCTAGGACTTCCAATTATTTTTGGAGATGAAAAAAATATATTAAATCTGTAGACTCGTCAGTCGTACAACTTGCCAGACGTGTGGAGAGTTGAACCGGACACATCATTGGCACCAGGCCACCACCACCTACCGCTTTCTGCCACCCTCCAATTTTTCTTAAGCAGTTTACTAGTTTTAAGAAAATAGTTTAACGTGTAATGGACCACATGGTTTGAATTTTTTTTCCCCGAAATAAACTTAATAGAAATTATCCAGGGCCTCTGTCCCTACAATTTTATAAAAAAAAAATTAAAAAAAAACCCCGAGGCTCAGCCGCGCACACTCAAAAACAAATGCATGGAATGCATTCAAGCCCTGCCGTATAGTAATTATGAATAGGTAGTAAAAAAAAAAAATCTGGAAAAACACATAATTAGTCTAAATATCAAGGTAACAGGATTTGAGCCCTAAATCACCCGGGTGGCACGCACGGTAATATCCAATGGACTTTCATTTATGGCATGCACAAGAAGTTGAACGGATGTCATTCATTAAAAGACCGAATATTCTCTTGAAAACTGTCTCGATCGAATTGGAAGTCTAATCGAAAGTATCGGTGCTAAAGCAGCTGAAACCCATTGGGTAGTCTGCCTTAGGAAGGCAGGGCCAATAAACTCATTGGGTAACCGAGTCTCTTCGCTAGAAACATCCTTAAAACAACCAAATGTGAACTCTGAAAGGCCCTTTCCTTGTCAGTGGTCCGGATTAGGTCACGTGGTGGGCCGAATGTAACTAGCTGCAGTAAACCTTTTTACCTCACATATGAGCATGAATATGAGAGCACTTAGTGGATAACTTAATAATTACCGGGGTCCACATTTCAAATCATATTGCGCAGTTCGAGAGAAATACTACTCAGACTCGCTTACTAGGGAGGCAAACATCTCTCTATCACTGGCACAGGTCTCAGCTGCCAACCAAGTCCTTTCTGTTGGAATTTGGTACTTTGCCGCGGTCTAGCGTCCCAACTCTTCCCAGATTCAGGAAAGTAGAAGGCTTATCAGAGACTTTATTTGGGGTGCAGGAAGCTCTGCAGAATCCAAATGGCCACAGGTGGCTTGGAACCAAATTTGCAGTCCGAAAAAAGAAGCGTGGACTCGGCCTCATAGATCCAGAAATCCAAACTATTGCCTTGCTGGCCAAGTGGATCCCAAGATTTTTGGGCCCAGAGGGAGGCCTCTGGAAATTTCTGGTGTACGAAAACATAACCCGCTCTTCACCTCTGAAGCTCTCTACGTTGTTTCCCTCTCTTCTTTGGATCACTCATGGATTCAAGCACAAATCGGTTGGTTCCACTCTATGGTCCAACATAAGGCAGGCCTGGGGGAAATTTAGGCAGTTTCTAATGAAGAATCCTACCACTTCATTCTATGAGGTTCTTCGTCAACAGCTATACCTGAATACAAATACCCCTTCTCCCCAGCAGCAAAAACATGCAAAACGTTGGTCCGTCTTGGCATCTACCAGATATATAACATTTGGAAGAACAATGGCTTCAAATCTGCAAAAACCTTAGCTCTGTCTGTTGGATTGACTAAGGCAGCAAAAGGGCACCAGGAGATAATCCAATCCTTACCTCCCCTATGTACTGCAGCACTTCGTTCTAGTCCCTTACTCCGCTTTTCTTTGGCAGGTGGCTAATAGAATGCTAAAAAGTGGGGGAATGGCTTCAATTCCAGGGAGTTCTACTCTGTAACTGTTGCACTGCTAGTATCTTGGAATCCTTGCAAGAGCACTGTCTCTTTTCTTGCCAAGCTCCAGGTAAAGTTTGGCCCCTAGTGAAGGTCTTCTACAGATGCTGGAACAACAAAGCCCTAACCCCGTTAGATCTTCTTATCAACTATGACCAGGTCACTAAGCAGAGATCTATTACCTGTCCAGTTTTTGAGAGCCTCATAAGCTCCACTCTTTGGCATGTATGGAAAGCCCAATGCAAGAAAACATTCTCTGGAGAGACCTCCATTATCTCAGCACTGCTTTCCAATGTATTCTATGATCTAGGGGTTGAGTCTAGGAAAGCTTGGTCCAAAACATGTACAGATATCGAACGGAACTCGAGGAACGCGGTTGCCATTCACTCTGCCTTCCAAGACTCTTGGGATATCTGCAGCTCCCCAGCGATGGACACCTGTGTCTGGACCGAGCTCCCTCCCGTGCTCCTCCACAATATCTCCTGAGTTTGAGCGGGACATCAACAGGAAACACTTGAAACCCTCTAATACGGCTTCGAGGCTTCATTACAGATAGTGTCTTTAGGGAAGGTTCTTATCAGTCTCTGTGCCAAGACCTTCTTCTTGTTTCCAACTATGGCCACTGCTTTACTTGTTGTTCTCCCCCGTAGGGTCTTTTTATTAGAGCTAGCCTGTAGTGGCTTCCTCGTTCTTTTTAGGAAGCATCAGAGTCTTGTTATCAGATGTTAGTCAGGATCTTATGAGCCAATTCTTAGATGTGTCAACAACCTGGTTAGAGCCACCTACACTTCTTGATCTTCTCTCCATCGGAGAGGTAGGGTTCCGACATTCACTGCTCACGGTGTGTGTGCCTTATGGCGTATCAGGGGTTTTATTTGTTTTTCCCGATTAAACCAAATAATTTGTAAGGGCTTTTCGGCCACCAAAAATATTTTAGATTTGTTTTTTTTGTTTTTTGTTTTGTTTTGTTTTCTTTTCTTTTTTGGAAAGGGACAGAGACATTTTTAGAATAAAGCTAGTCAGGGCTACAATCCCCCTGTTCATCCATAAAACAAAAACAAAAAACAAAACAAAACATATTTCGCCTCAAAATAGTTAAGAGTACATGCGTCGATGATCCATCTGTTTTACAAACATGCCACCATTACTTATTGCATGAAAGTGGGTTGGTTATAGATTTAATTCTGATCATATTTGAATTTTCAAACGAAGCATTATAACCACGGTGGCGGGCCACTTTAGAAATGGAAATCTCGAGGAGGGAAGTATTACTGATTGCTTTCACTTTCAGATGGTTGCAAAATGGCTTCCAAATTCCATGCGTCCCAGGCTTTTTGAAATTGTTACCAGACAGTGAATTAGGAGGAGATTATGATAATGTTGAGTTAGTGATTAGTGAGTCTGATTGGGACTGCAATGGGATGGGACTTGAAAATCAGTATAGACGGCGATTGAGATTGAGGAGGAGTGATTAGAGGAATGGCAAGAGTAGGGATTCAGGAGTCAATCAAAACTATGCGTGGGCCCAAAATCCATACGAGAGCGTTGAGATCCAATGTGGGCAAGGTAGAGGTTTCAAAAGTGAGGGCGATGGCACACATGCATCTCACGGTGGGCTCAATGAGCCACCACTGCCTGAGCCCGTGTCAACTCCCATTCTGAACTCAAGCACACAAAATGCAAACATGGCTGAAAATGCAAACACGCCTAACTCGCCTAATGCAGCTGCTGCCAGGGATGCCTCGGCGTGAGCCTGGTTACGTGAGCGCGTGAGCGCAACTGCGCTCACGCCACGTCACCTTGTGCAAATGCCACGTCACGGGGCTCACTCCACGTCATCACACGTGAAGGCCGCGTCACCACGCGCCCAGAAAGAAGTGGAGTGTATTCCTGCGGATTGGCACCCTTTACCGCGGAAACAAGCTGGACGACATAATAAAAGGCATTGAATAAAGGATGGATGAATGTACAGTTGGATGATAAACAGATGGATGAGTGTGAAAAATGAATGTAGATGGATGAATGAGGGATGGATAAGAGTCAAATGGATGAATGTATAATGGATGTTGAGCAATGACAAAAATTCATGACAGGAAGATGCATGACCAAAACTTTTGACGAATGCACAACGTATATGAAATGAGTGTGGAAGGTTTGTGGGGTGGATTAAAGAGTACAGAGGATGAATGTACAATGGATGTTGAACAAAAGAAAAAATTCATGAATGGAGCACGCATGAATACACTGTAGATGAATGCACAATGGATATGAGAAGAGTCAGGGAGGTTTGTGAGATGGATTCATACATATTGCAATTTAAATGAAAGTTGATTTTGTGATTATTATTTGTTATAAAGGAACAACTACGGTGGAGGAAGGGGATTCAACGTTTTCCAGATAGTATGAAAATAAATATTAAAAGAATACAGTTCAGTCTGACTCAGAGTCAGTACAATGTATCCCCGCTTCCTCTTCATCTAAGTCTAAGTATTTTAGAACACCGGATCCACGCTGGATACACCTACGGCTGGCCACTAAAAAGTCAGGGGATAGGGACTCGGCCGCGTGAAGTGCCATTGCTTCGGCATAAACAGGAAGCAGAAAATTGGAAAGGGGGCTGTCGAAAACAGACTCGCCAGAACGTTCTTTCACCTTGTCAAGGTAGTGCACTTCAGATTCATCTGCTTCATCTGTATTCTCTGAGTTTTTGCGGATTCGTCCCCATCTCCAGATCCTTTCCCCTCTGATCCTGTAGGCTTCGACCTCACAGTTTTCTGCACGATGTCATTCAGTTCTGACTGAGTAATTTGCAAATAGTGAATGGCGGTAACGACCATCACTCTGTCTCAAAGAAACTCACTACGAATGGTGTGAAACAATTCAGCACAATCTACACAAGCAAAGCTGATACTGCCGTATTCAAAACAAAAGCGAGAACGATAGCGAACGGCGTTACGACAATCACAAAAGATAACGACCTGCCGGATCGGTGTTGTGTAATGACATCTATGTGCAAGTGATTGGCGGCAACGACATTCAGTATAGTTTAGGGCGGACAGTAAGTGCAGATTATTCAGATTGACTCCACTGTGATTACCGTCGCAAGCATGGGAAGAGGAAGGACTGCTTGAAAGGCAATCAGACAGACTGTATGGTCTGAACAACGATGATTGACGGTATGTCGACCCTCACTCTCTCTTCAAACACATAGGTACATAAATCTCATGAGGAGAATCGAATGGCGTTAACGACGCTCGCAATTCAGTAGTTCTTGCTAAAGAAGGGAAGAGGAAGGACTCCTTGAAAGGCAATCAGACAGACTGTATGATCTGAACAACAGTGAATGACTGTGCCGATAGTCACCACACTCATTGTGCGGTAACCCTTAGCAGATGAGTAGAAAGCAAATCACCTTTGTGATGGTCGGTAGCGACAATCCCTGTCTGGGACATTCCACTCAATCTCTACGCATATCTTCAACAATGAAATGTAAGTTAGATAAACTTACTGGCGCCTTCCTAGGTTTTGAAATTGGATCCCCTCTGCAACTTTCCTCTTCCCTCTCACATCTGCTGGAATTTCTGTCTGCTCTAGGGTTTCTGGACTTCTTCTCCCGTTCGGCGTTCCGCGTGCTTCCACCTCCTTCAGTGTCCCTGCGAATCATCTCTGCCTCCACAGGCTGGCGCACTCTTATCGCCGATTGTGTCACAGCCGCTGCCTCAGTCTCCGTCTGCTCTTCTGAATCAGTCTCCGCGTTCACCTGCTGCTTGGCCCTGTGTTCTCCAACAAACGACGCCTTGTCATTTGCTCTCTTGCTCTGCGTCTCTCTCTAAGGGAAGTAAAATAAAGAGACTTTCTTCTCTTTGTATTGTAGAAGGAACCCTCTCCAGCTTGACTACCACTCTCTCTCTAAGCGCGAAAAGTAGAAAAACGCAGTGACTCCCGCTTTCTTGCGGGATTGCCTGCGTTCTTGCGTGTCTCTAGAAGCATCGGATTCCCTCTCGCCTGACCGTTACACATAGTCATTCCCTTATTAGTGCACATGCCAACAATTGGTGTACAGCTGTTCGTATTCAGTTATGGATGTCTGACGTGTGTCGCCCAAAATAAACGGCGTGTTCTTTATTAGAACGGTTTCAATATTTAAAAATACAGCGAATCCCAGAAATCTTGGCGCAGAGTCTTACACAAATAAATGTAAATGAACGAGAGTTTGATGACAAATCTTGGAATATCATACACGGTCATCCTTGTTAGCCAAACCCCACATTCGTTTCACATTTGGAACTTTCCAGGTGCGCATGATCATTGGTAGTAGTATAAAGATACATTTACTTAATCTGCAATCCCATCCTCAGATCCTGTGGTATGCTTCCAGGAAGTCGGCTTTGTTATTGGGTTTATGATGAGGTTCTGGTTAACGGTTTAACAGCTGCCGACACTGCTCCTAGGGATACTCTGACCACTGGGCCCACAAGAAAAGTATAAAATGGACGGCTGCATATCTGGAAAGAATAACATAATATGCACAGTCGTTGTCTGAGCTTCCTCCGCCATATTCTCTGCTCATTCTTCAACTGTGTTCTGGAGACATCAGTAAACCGATTTACACTAGATCTGTGATAGCAAGGTACAAACGTACGCGAGGAAGGAAGATGGCTTCCTCTGAAGCGGAGTTCTTCTCTGACGACAAATCAGTGTCGTTCTCCCAGGAAGTCCTTGACAATGGATTTGCAATTGTTCTGGAATATGTCTTGGCTACCCGTTTTCAGCTGCAGAATGGCTCCATCTTTTTGGAGAAAGAGGTGTACGATCTTAAAGGGAAGTTGTTGAAATACTCTTTCCAAACCGTGATGAGACGGCTCATATCAGCCAGTGGAGAGTGCGTCCTGGTCGATACAGAGTACTTGGAGAGCCTCAGCGAAAGTCTCTTGGGTCATATGTGACGCCCGGGACTGCTGCTTCGGTCGTTGAAGACAAGAGGGAGGTGGTGGTGAAAAAAGAACAGACATCCTCCACTCCAATCGTTGAGCTTTCGGATTCTTCGATGATGACATAAGTGAAATTCCAAATCCAGTCCTTCTACTGTGGTTGGAGAAGCTGATGAAGAAGAGATTTGTAGTGTCATTCCAAAATTGCGGGCAATGGGAGGAATGGTTGGATTCAAAAGTGAGTTGCAGGGAATTGATTGGGAAACTTTGAAGCAGGTGCCTGTGAAGTTTTTGCCGGAGACTTTTGATGGCGATATTCTATTCGAGTTGCCTCCTCCTCCGCGAGTTGGAGGTGTAACAATCATGATGCATGGAATGGACAAGAAACACGACGGGCACCCGTGGTGCAGAACAAAAACATCCAATATTCAGAATGATGACAAGCTTGTTTCAGGAGGACAGTTTGCAATGGACACCTTAGGTGTGATAATTTGAATTGCAGACACTTTCTTCAGTCTGGGGTTCATAATCAAAGCGAATGGGAGGGTCTGGCGGAAAATCCATTTCAGCCTGGGACTGCCCTTCCACCGGCAAACACTTTCGTCTGCAAATTCTGCAAACTTGTGCCATCCTGCTTGGCGCTCTGCGGAGCAAGAATGTACTATGTTGTCCACCGTTTGAAAACAATGACAAGAGCTCGTGTGCATTTCGGATTCCATAACCATCCTGTCTCGAAGGGGGATTACAGGGAGAGTGTTGAGACAGTATCGAGGTTGATTAAACAGGAGTTCGGGAGAAACCCATCCGCAACAACATCTGCAATTGCTCTTGGCGCAAGCAAGTCCTTCTTGGAAAGCCATATTTTGAGTGAAGGGGATTCTGTGGGGACTAAACTTGACGGTGCAGCATTGGACCTGGTCATGGATTATTTCTCCACTTTAAGTTCACCGAACATTCGGCATCAGATCAATGCATTGAGAATGGGCTCTGGGATCAGAGGCTACATAGACAATATTTTGGAATTGAAACGAGTGAGCAAGTACGATTACATCCAGGACAATGTATTCCCAGGTCAAGGTGTCATCAAAGTTTTTCTTTTCAAAATGTCGACTGTTGGGGAGGGCAGTGGGGTTAGCCTCGTGAAGCGGATGCAGAAGACTGGGGACTTGCAGAACTGTTTTCTTATGTTTGATCATGTGAAACGAGTGAAGGATTGGACGACAATGGTTTGTCATGTCTACGATCCAGTGTACCAACGAGCTATGACAATTGCAGTTTGTGACACGCAATCCGAGGATACGGAATCCCAGAAGCTCATGTGGAATTCCCTGATACGTGTCATGGGCTGCCATCTCCAAATTTTGCAGGTTTCATGGCGGATAATGCTCAAGCAAATTTCAATGCTGTTTGTATTGTCTTCGGATCGGGCGACCCAAAAGTGCCTATGCCAGGAAGAGAGTGTACATGTCTATGCCATTGGACACAATCTCTGGAAAAATATACAAAGTCGGACATCAAACGAGAGATGCAGACTCAACACCGTAAATTGTGCAAAGAGTACAAAGATGCTAGAACAATGAAGGAGGCGGACACTTTGTTCCAGACAATTCGTGCATGGTGGTTCTCTTTTGGAGCTGCATCACTTGAGAGTATGAGAGCATTGGAAGATTGGCTGGCGTTTTGGCACTTCCGGTATAGACAGTGGGGAGCAGCCATGACAATGGTACGAGGCTTCTATTTCATGCTTTATTCATACATTTGCTTTCCATATTTTTGACTCATTGCTTTCTTTATGTTGTTTCCTGTGCACTGTTCTGAAGTGTGGTTATCCTCTTTGCAGAACATGTCCATTGAGGAAATGGCGGACATGCCATCTTGCAATTTGGCAGAAACTGTGCACAACGCATGGTTGCAGCAGTCTGGGAAACGAGGTCGGGATTTGTATGTGGCAACAACAGATGATTTGATACGTGCCTTGCAACAACAAACCCGATACCGTGATTTCTTACGAGATGGGGTTGGTGGCAAGGGTCCGGACAAATGGGAGTTGATGTTGCGTGCTGCAAACAGATCTGGGGATCCAATCAAGATAGCACGGGCGGTGAGCATGTATGCCCAGGGAACGCCACTTGTTTCTAGAGTTCCACATCTTGAAGGGGAGGAGAGATTCGGCTCCTGTAAGAGGAAATTGAACACTCCACCTGGTTCGGATTCAGATTCCCACAAGGCAGACCGTGATAACTTCTCGAAGCCTCGTGTTCCCCTGCATGACAGCTCCATGTCCGGAACCTCCATTGTGGAGGAACCTCCAACACGACGGCAAGCTCCAGCATCAAACAGTGCCACTGAAATGGTGCAGGAGAGAAACAACCCCCTTGATGTGCTTGAGTCCGCATGCCTCGACCACGTTTGGCACATAGAACGCACAAGTGTAGGGTCTCGTGTGAAATGTACAGCGATCAGGGCAACTAATTTCGAGAAGTGCACTTCATCTATATCCAGAGGTGGTGCCCGAACTCCTGCTCCGACTTTCACGGGCTTGATGCGTCCATACGGTCAACCAGAAGCCAAGAACCACAAGTTCTGGTTTTGCGCAGATGATTGTGCCAGATGTGTGCATGGAACTGTGCGTCCTTCCGTAGTGATGAAGCCATCTCCTCCACCCGTTTGGCCCGTGAAGGTGGGAACACATCTCAGCTTTCACGAGATTGAAATGCTGGAGGAGGCAGGTTTTTCCCTTGCGAGACAACCCCAACTCCATGCATGTGCTACTACTTCTGCGTCCTCCCGGGTCCCCCCGGCAAATCCTGACTTGTGGCCAACCAAACGAGATGGAAAGCTCGTTCGGCGTTTCCCTCCAACCGCTGAACATTTTGGCAAAGTGGAGTCCACAAGAATGCTCCAAGCTCGTGTTGGAAGCACCACGGAAGTACCCGATCCAGGATATGGTCGGGTATTCACAATCATCACTTCCACATCTGCTGTTCATGACAGGACCTACGACATCACGGTTTCCAATTTCCCCAATTGCACATGTCCTGATTTTGTGAATATGCTATCAACCAGTTTGGGCAAGAGAGGTAAATTCATACCCTGCAAACATTTGTATTTCATATTTTTGAGGAGGATGGTTTGCGATCCCAAACGTGACAACTTCATTCACCAGGCCACTATGAGTTTCAACGAGGTCGATACTCTTTTGCAGCGGGATACAACACATGGGTAGCATGAACTATGTAATGTGGTATGTGGATGACCATGATTTGAAATGTGTAATTCACATCAATTCGTCGGCTGTGCAATGATATGGCCTCCAACTATACGGAGTGAGCTCTGAGTGACAACTTTTAGGTAGTGCACATTTGTCATTGCACCGTTCGAAGTCTACATGTCTTGCTGTCGCTATGCACTACAATCATCTTTTGAAGATGATCCTAACTCTCATTGTTATTTGAGGAGGGAGGAAGGTCTTCCCGTGGCAGCCTTTATGGCGCACACTTTGTGAGGATATTTTGTCGTCCTCGTAATTGTAAAAGTGAAACAAACATTTGTAATTACACAATGTTGGATGCTGCAATTGTAGGCCTCAACGCTCGTCTTGATTCTATTTAGGCAAGATTCCCTGCATTAATTCCACGGTCATAGGACCATCCACGGTTATAGGCGGCGCATGTTAATGCTGACGTGGCAGATGACGGACAGTGCCACGTCATCATTTACCGCCACATCAGCATGCTGACATGACGCTCACGCCACGTCAGCGTGTGTGCAGGCTCACGCCACGTCACTCCTGCGTGAGCGTACGCTCACGCCATTGCGTCGTTGAGCTGCTGCAGACCGCAAAGACGATCGTGTGGAGCCCCTCGTCCAAAGAAGATCGGGAACTGGTCAGATAATTCCTTGAGGTTACCGATGAATGTTGTGGGGACAAGAATGACAATTTGTGGGAGTGGGGTGTCCCTGTGACAAGGCTGCGAAACCATTGATACGAAGTGACAACAACCAGAAAGCGAGGAATCAAGGGGACATTGACAAGTGAGGAGGAAGGTGGACTGCTACATCATGTTATAAAAATGCAGGAGTATGGATACATGCTGACGTTAATATAGTTGCGCTTGAAGGTCGCTGAAATTTGTCAGGAACACAACACACCATTTAGAAACAGTATCCCAGGGTGGGACTGGATCAGATGGTGCAGACGGAGGCACTCCTTGAGGCATTTCATAGGGCTTGGAAACCGGACGTGCAAAGGGACTTTGCCTAGCCAATTAACGTCCAATCGTTTTATGATGACCTAGCTGAAGTATACATGAAACACAACCATTCACCGGTCCAACGGATTTGGAATTGTGATGGATCACGGGCCCCTTGGCAGGGAGGACGAGGGAGATCTAGTCATTGCCAAGAAAGGTTCCAAAACAAACCATTCAATTATTTCAGACGAGAGAGAATGGCTCTAAGTACTCTCTTGTATGAATACAAGTGGCGGGAAGGTTCCAAACTTCTATGTTTTTCAAATGTAAAATGCTCAGACGTAATTACATAACTCGTTGCGAGAATGGTGCAACAATGGCGATGCAATCAAAGGCTTGGATGACCTCCTTTTCAATATCGTGTTTGAAGTGAAAGCAGGCCTCGACAACCTTTGTTTACAATATTATATTGAAATACGATTTTTGTATTTATAAATTAAAACAATATGCAAGTAGCTAATATTAATAGATTAACAAAAACATGTATATAACAAAAATTAGGAATAATGTAAGTACCAAGGGCTTAATTCAGGTGTGCAATCTGATGGTACTTTCCTCGGATGCCGGTGGGCCTCTGTAGGTCCTCCCCACCCTCTAATTTTGGACACACTAACTTATCTGAATATTTTAGAGTCGAAATGGATGTTGTATAGCTAAGTAGACTACTGGCAAGGCGATAGCGGTAACTTTGAGGTAGGTTTGATTCTGGATGGACGGTTGTGTCATCCCAATCCATGTGGTTTGTGTCACCCCAATGTTTGGTATAACTTCCTCTTAGTACAATTTATACTTAAGTCAGATTTCGTGACACCAAGTGAACAACACACCGATTGGAGTGACACTTCATTCCATATCACTCCGGTGTATGCTGTCATCTCGTTCCATGTCACTCCAATTTGTGTCACTCTCGAGAAGGGGTGGGGAAGATTTGACATGTCAAAACCAATGCACCTTGAAAGATCGCACTCGTGCATCCAGTTTTTATATTATATCTATTTATTTCATAAATAATGATTAAAATATATTATATATTATTAATATAATATAAAAGTGGGACTGATGCCTAGTTAATCAAATTAATTTAAACCAATTGTATTTTTAAACCTCATTTAATCTCTATTTGAAAACATACATGTTATTTGAAAGTGCATGGTAGCACTGATCAAACTGTTTTTTATATTATAGATAAAATAACCATCAATCCTCTCACAATCTCTATTTGAACTTTTTCAGAATATAACAAAAAACCTGAATGAACATCTTCTGTAAAATTTAAATACTAATTTATGATACAATAAAATTACGGATTTGCTGAATTACTGAAATATTGACTGAATATTGAAATATTTGTTGTAATACTTGCTGAAATATTTCAACATTACAACAAATATACTTGCTGAAGAACTTGGTTCGAATACTGAAATGTTGGCTGAAGTACTGAAATACCTACACTGCCAGACGTCAGCCCAAGTGTACTATTCTACGTGATGATGCACATCTAAGAGCATCCAATGCTCATCATACTTTGTGATCATCACATTCCAACACACCGGCTTGGTGAAGCTTCCTTTTTGTTAGTAGATGACAAAGACAACCTAAATCTTGCAGCAAACACCACAATCCCACTTGCCACACACTAGTTCATATGTTGAATCACTCCCATGATTCTAGTAATGTGTTGGGGTAAAGAGCCCCTACTTTGAGAACCCTTTTAGCTACTTGCCATAGAAAAGCGGCAATCTTAGCTTCCCCATATTACATGCCAGTTTTGATTACGAAAGCCATGATTTTCCAACATGTTTGCCACGGATTGTGCGCACTTAGAAAAACTCCTACTTGTGTTTTCCCTTCCGCTGCAGCACGGGTAGGAGATGAGCACTCTCTGATAAGGTATAGGTGTTACTGAGGGGAAGTATTGCAGCCCCTTCTTCTACACAACACAGAAAGGTTCTTGTCGTTCCACTGTCTCTAGAAGGCTTTGATGAAGGGCCATATCTTAGCTAGGGCCTAAGTGGGGTATAGCAAACAATGTTCTTTGGACTCAATGATCCCAGAGGAGCAACATGTACAAATGAGGGCGACATGATATTGTAAAATTTCCAGTAAAAACTCTGCAATGCATCTCTTTGTATCTTTTCTCTTTAACATAAGAACTTCACATTTTTATCCACAATATTTACCTCTTGTTTGGATCCATCAACCCAAAGGACCGCTTATGAGCACTAATTGTGTCCGTTGTCATATGATCTCATATTGGTTTGTGAGAACCACCATGGTGCAACTTAGCAGCCATGGATCAAATACACGTTCTAAGACCAAGTTAACCCTTCACAGTACCTTGTAGATTAAAAAAAAATGTGGACACAACCACAATATCTCATTAGCACTGGGCTAAATATTGTTGCACGTTGTCCAGACATTAATTGGTGGGGCTATACTAAGATCAAACTTGGTTTTGGCACCAATGCCGTGTAGTCATTCCTAAGGGAGGGCCAATAAAAACTTGATAAGACTTTGTATTTGTCAATGAGTTATACCTTGACAACATTCTCAACATGTATGGGTATTGACTCCAAGGGATAAATTAGGTGTTTGTATACGCCGTATGCTTTAGGCTGTTACTGCTTTTCAAATTCTATGGTGGAGTTGGTTTGTCCATATGTTCTAGATACATGTTGTGAAGCCTACCGATAGCTCTAATACTCGATTATAGATATGTGTGTTATTTTTTCAGTTTTTGTCACCGTTGCGCATTATTATTTTTTGACCACGCGTTGTTTCAATGTCTGTTTTTCACATCCGGTCCCCAGCTTTTGGCATAATATCAGCATGAACTTTCTTACATTTTTTCCAGGGCTGCCAAATGCACACAAATTTGACCTATTTGGTCCAGCATCACCCTTCATTTACTGTTAGGTCTCTAAAGCCCTGGGGCATATATATACCATACAACCGAAACGACAATTTTTGTGTTTTGTTGGCTCTGCCCAAGGCTGGATGACACATGAAAGGTTGTGAGAATTTCACGAATCAAAGTTTCACAGAGCAATTAGCATTAAGCAAATTGTTTAGTAGACCAAACTTTTAAGGAGCCAATAGGTTGTGCTCGGGATGTTGGGATGAATGAAATTTATCTCAATATGTTGGATAAATTAATAAGAACATCCATGTTGGCATATTTTTTAGCTGTTTGTCCGTAAGACTAGGTACACCATCTTAGGCCCAACGGACAATTGAAGGAATATGTTTAATGACCACCCAGGTTATGCTACAACCATTGATAGGAACAAGGACACATCTCAAAGCCTAAACCAGTCGCTGGGAAGAAAGGTTTTTCGCCAATATCTCAAGGGGTTGCACATAGCCAGCCACAAGTGCCAAGTGACCCAATCTTTGGCCAACGTCATCCATGTCGGCGAAAGGGTCACATGGAACGAGGTCCTTAAGCGCCACAATTTTGGGGTTTCAAATGAGGTTGGTAAGAAGAGCTGTTGTTCCCCATGGTGGCAACCACATAGGCTGCATGACACACCAGTCGGGTTGGTACCCTTGCACATACCCCGGCCGACTAGCACATACCAGTACAACACTGTTTTGCACCTATCACAACGCATTTGAAAGGCAACAAAAGACAAAACAGAAAAATAAATAAATAAATAAAACTATCTTTCAAAACAAAGGCAATGACAAAAAAATGTCTGTCATGGTAAAAGGCAAAAAACAAATTGTCAAAAGAAAGGCACACATTACAAAACAAATATACAAATTACTGGTAATTATTAGTCAGCCTACTAGTAAGTCCAATTGGGGGAGACTCATCGAGTCATTGCTAGCTACCCTTCTTTTTCTTTCAAACCCTAAACCTCTCCTTCGTTCCTCTAATATTGGGTACACAAAAACAAAGACACGATCAACATTTTTGTGGCGAATTTTTGCCAAAAGGCTCCCCTTTTTTGGGGGCTCTTACCTCACTAAAGGAAAATGGAGGCATTTTTTTCTAGAGAGATGAACGAGAGGTCGTCGCCAGAAAACCCATATGACTGCCATCGTGAACATGTTAAAATGTGCCACATCATTTAGCAATCTTTGTAGTGGTTCCAGCTCGTTTGTTTCACCATCTGGGGCGCTGGATGCATAGGTGGCCGCCGACACTACTTTTGAAAAATGAGAAAAAACACGTTGGACACGAATACATTAATATGACTGAATCTGAAGTTGGAGGAGTGGATAATGTATGGCTTCTAGAAGTAATTGAAGGGTGGGAAAGGAAAGATCCATGTCAACTTTCAATCAATTCTTTCTTTCTTTGGTTCAAAAAAAATCGTAGACTCGAGATGACACCCAAAAGGTACAAGTGCTTAACTTAAGCTTGTGGCATTCTCCCAACCTTCGCAATGGGGAAGGAGATTTGACTGGCAGTCTGCCGGAGCTCCGGCAAGGGTCGTTGGGTAAGCGCAGTTTCTGTATAGGAAACTTCTAAAAGGCCTACTGAGTACCAAAGCTTGCACCCTTTTTTTATCTTTGTTTTCCACCCATAGTATCTCTGGATTCTTGTCGGATTGACCTTTACCACACAACAATATTTTAGCTAATGGCAAGGGCTGCATCGGTAGCTCCCTCCAAGGGCTCCATTAGTGCCGCACCTCAATTGCCACGATGGAGCCCGCCCAAAAGGTCAGGTGGTTTCGAGATTTGGGATTCACACCGGAGTTGCGGCCAAAATGGGGACATGCCGGCATCATGCCTTGGATGCCTCGCCCATTGCCCCAATCTTTGGTGGGGAACGGCGCTTCTGCACGGCCTGCAATGAATGCAGGCCGTGCAGGGTGGGTACCCCTTGGGCGGACCAATCGTCAAAGGGTGGCAACAAGCCATCTACAAAGGGTGGGAAGCAATCTTAGGGCACTGCAGAATTAGAGGTCTTGTAAGGAAAACCCTCTCCCAGGGCGTTTCCGTAGATGAATTCAATGGAAAAAAATGACGGACCTCCCAACTTGATTGACAACATTGGCACCATCGAGTTTTCACAACATTGAGAAGTGTTGATCAGACTGGTGTTTTTTTTCTGGCAAAAAATTACCAAATTTCGACCTTGGAAAATGGGTCAGCTACTTATATTTATGGGATAAAATCCAAAATTTCGCCAAAAAGCGCCAGTAGTTGAATATCAGGAGCTTAATTTTGCCAACATGGACCAGTTGTAACGTGCCACCTGGTATATAGCCACTTTTCTAGACATGTCATCTCGTCATTCTCCCCATATGGGCACCGGGTAAAATTCACATGTGGCCCCGCCCGCGATTTTGGAAAATGAAAAGAAAACACTGGATCACAGAGTAGAAGGTCAATCCTATACCTAGTTTAGGCCTACACTTTACACGCTAAAAGGTAAAAGAGAACAACTCTTCAATAAACAATTCCGTACATGATAAGACGTAATGCAATATATCTCGTCTAGTACTTTTTGCCGAAACAAAAAGTGCTACCCAGATCTTTGTGGGTTCAAATCTGGCTACCACATTAGTAACATGGTGGATCCTTTTGCCCTGACACGCCTCCATTTCGGAGTTCTCCCAATTTTTTATGGAAAGATTACACACTCAATATTCCCCAACAAATCTTAAAGTCTTGGGAGTGTGCCACCTCTGGCAAATCCTGGCTGTCCAGTTTGGTGTGCTTATTATACATAAATGGTGATGAGGTGGCTTTTCGTGCCAGGGTTGAAACCAGTTTGGGGCCAATTGCATAACAGCCGTACGACCCGTACATTCTCCCTCGCCACATTCCGGCCGGACCCACAATGGGCTATAATTCATAATAATCAAGTGGCGCCCATACCGGCGTGGTCATCACGCCACCTCCCATGCGCCTGCGCGCCAACTTGATTCTGTGTCCCCACGCCAAAAAGGGGCCAAAACGGTGGCCACATCCAACTAAAAACAAGTGTGCGAACTCATCACAGCAGAGTTTGCAGAGAATTGTTGAGAGTTGAGGACCTCACACGTGTCCACCTCACACACCCACCGTAATCTAGTAGCATGTCTCTTCTTCATGTCATCCATTTTGTCTTTTATAATGATAATGAAAATAATAATAAATTATCTGGAAGAAAGCACATTCAACTTAGGATGGGATAGTACTTACAAAATTTGATAATGGTAATAGCTAATGAAATGTCAAAACTTTTGATGAATGGAATGTGGGTATGTGTCTTATAGTTGAAATGTTTGGAAGATGATTGTATTGTTTGGAGGGTGATAGATGATGGTGAGGCCGATAGATATACCGTAGTACCTTGGCAAGCTCAACAATCATATGTCGAATATTTGTTTTATTTTGAGAATTTCATTTCAACATATGGAATATTCTCAAAGATGCTTTATTATCATTCACAAAGTTACTCGATTTCAAAAAATCAATTTTCAAAATTTTCAACAATCTTTGAAATATTAAAATTTGTGTTGAAGTTGCCAAGGTACTAAGAAATGCGCTGGCAGCTCATGTAATTTCCAATATATTTTGTTTCTAGGAATTATTGGAATCCATGAAGACCTTCATTTCAAGATTCAATTTTTTGTTGAAATTAGATGGGTCCTTCCGGCTTAGGCGCCCATATTGACTTTTCCTAATTTTAACCCCTAAACGATGAGGCGACCTGAATCAGGTCGATCCAGTTTTTCATCCATTCGTAGCGGGTGCAGATGATGTCGGATGAAGGCGAGCTCTGATGAAAAATCAAGCCCCCAAAATTCTCTACACAATGGGCTTTATAGCGCCCCCAAAGAGTAAAATATGTAGAGTAGTTTCATTCGGCCCAGTTAATTCTAGAGTGGTCCAGGAATTAGCGTGGTCCAGGAATAAAAGAGGGGGCAATGTATTAAGGCCACTTGTATTATTTAATGAAATGAACGGTCCAAAAATTAAGGATGACTTTTTAGCGTGGGCTTTCTAGATAGTTCTAGTTCTAGCTGACTTTTTTAGATAGCTCTAGTTTCTAGATTCTTCTTCTAAAATGTCGGTCCGGTGAGAAGCAACTGACTAGTTGCTTGTAACTTGTGTCTTCAACATGCTGGCACATGCACTAGTAGCGTGTCTCACTAGTGGTTTGAGAGTCAGCTATTTTTGCAAGCATTGGGGTCCAGGATTTTGGGTGGTTTGCCGGCAGGTTGACCAGGTACATGGCAGGCACTGGCGGATTTAGCCTGCACATATTTGCAGCATGGGCGTTCTAGGAAAGGGTGGGGGGGGGGATTTGGGGGGGTGAGGAGGCGGGGTCTGCATGCCAACCCATCCATTTTCATCCATGTGCAAAATCAAACATCCAAAATGTAATTTTGGGAATTTTTGGGAAATTCTTGGGCAGGGTAGTGTAGTTCTTGGCCTATGAGGGAAGACCATTGGAATTCCCAATTGGAGGTAAATTTGGGGTCCTTATGCGACCTCAACCATTTCCTTTGCAAATTCACTCTTTTGACCCCCATTCCATTCACATACAAAGCACCTCCCCCTAGTTTTTGGCAGATTGGGGTGAAATTTGGTGTGAGGGTTTGGGATGATCTATTACATTAGTATATGGCTCAGATTCTCCCATGAAAATCTAGCAACATGGGTTTTTTGCTTGGTCAAATGTGAAGTTTCGGTTTGTTTTTTACATTTTGCATAACGTTGACCATGTTCAATTCTTATAATCTCCCAAACAAAACGGTGAAATCTCCCAAAATTTGGGGTGATTGTGCATCTGGTAGGTAGGGATGACTTCGAATGGTTCATCCACATGGATGAACAGGGGTAAGGCAGCTACAGGCTGACGAGTGAGGGTGGGTCCTGGTTGAGTGAAAAAAATCCAAAAACAGTCTCGTGGTTTAGGGGTTAAGAAGAGAAATGACACAATTAATCCTGGAAAGGGCTTCAGACACTTCAGTTGGATGTGCCTGGGAACACGTCTGGGCTCTAATCTTTGGCTGTTTATTTGATGTGAAGAGGGAGGTGTATTTGTGTGCAAGGAGTGAAGACACATTTGGGCCAATCGTACAATACCCTACAAATTCTTAGATTTGTTACCATGACCTTTGAGACATCGGACCCACCTAAATGTCGCTTTGTAATATTAATAATCCATATCAGGGTTTTTGTATGGCCGACAATATCTGTCGTGTCATGAGCCTTTTAAGACGAATACACATGGACTAAGTTAGCTTGACTATGCAAATACTTAGTTTGTGTATCCACACGTAAAAGAGGTGACCAATCAACATCAAATATCACATAAAAGTGGTGAGAGTTGATCCCAATTCTTGGGGCTCCTTTGCATAGTTGACTAGTATACACTTGGCCACTCTGTAGATCATAGTCTTCCTAATGTGTGTGTGTGTGTGTGTGTATATTTATATTTATTTCGGAGGGTATATATAGATAAAAGAAGGGCATATTTTATATTATAAAGTAAGTGAAAGAAGTGAGCGTACGAATCATATCAAATACAATAATAACACATATTCATTGGACACCCAATACTACAATGTCAACCATAAATAAAATCTGATTTTTTCTACAGAATAAAAGCTTGGATAAAATGCTCTTGACAAACTTTAGGACCACTTTGTTGAATATTTACTTTGTAGAACAGAAATAAAACTGCAAAGACCTAGAGGGATCTTGACTCATGGAAGAAGAACATGGAAATCATATGTGGAAAATCTCCGGTATTGTGGGTAACAATAAAAATTCTGGAAAGGCGTTTTATAGCAAGTTATGGCAAAGTCTGGAAATGGTGGTATACTAGGCTTTGTGCTCATAAATCATGCATATCTTGTAGTAGAAAATTTCCTAAAAAGGGGTATTGTCAGATTTTTATTTTTATTCTTAAAGAAAGGGGAGGTAGCCCTTGAGAACTTTATTAATAATTATCGAAGGGAAAAAATTAAACCCTTACATGGTCGCAGGCCGCCATAAGGCAAAGACTCACAAGAACCGTGACAGATGCGCCAAAGGATTTTGTGTTGTTTCTGATTATATCTTTTTCATATGAGTGCACCATGCATATTAAAAACAAAACCTAACGTCTTTTTTGGCTTCTTGGAGTGTATTTTGACCTTTTTTTATTTTACTATCTTCAATATAGATATGTGGCCCCTTGTTCTCCCCAAGGGTCACCTCATCTCTTTGCTTACTTCCATGATGTGCCTTCTCCAAGTAACACCTCCCTCATGTAATGTACAATTTATGAAAAATAAATGGATAAATTCTCAAGGTTTATTATGGATGAAAGAGATTTCACTATTCACAAAGAAGAGCCATACGCGACTAGCCGCTTGTTTTTATCCTCTTGTGTGCTTGTGTGTGATCAAATTCCAAATACAAAATTATTTGAAAATTCGGTATTGTGTACAATTAATACTTTCAACTTTGTTCATTTACTGGTCGAGAAAGAAGGTTGCTACAGTGAAGATGGTATAATTTGAGCTCTGGGTTTATTGTTGGTTTCATGAAGATAATTAGTACCATGTTTTGAAACGAAAAGAATTACTTTTCCTAAGTTGAAATTGCAACTGAAGATGGTCCTAGAAAGCTCTTATAAACAAGCGGCTAGTCGCATATGGCCCCTCTTTGTGAATAGTGGAATATACTTTCATCCATAATGAACCCTAAAAATTCACCCATTTATTTTTTCATAAGTTGTTCAATAACATAGATATAACATGAGGGAGGTCTTACCTAGAGAAGGCACATCGTGGAGGTAGTTTTCAGAGAAGAGGTGACACCCGCACAACATAGGGTTAGCAATTTTGGACAATGAAGCCTGGTCACCTCTTTAGAATAAGAGGAGCCAGTAAATAAGTATAACCTCATTATCTCGTAGTGTTGGTAGTCTCTGAGGTTCGGAGTACGACAATGACGTGCGATTGGGGCTGCTCATGAATGATGATAATACCTCCATCACTAACCCCTCAACCTCGTCTAGCTACTGTAACTCCTAAATTACACAATTTGCTAATAATGAACTCCGTTTTTTGCAAATAAAATGTGAGTATGTGTCTAGAATTGAAGTGTTTGGAAGCTGATTGTACTGTTTGGAAGGTCATAGATGGGCAAGCCTACCTTCATTTCTATAATTGTTTAAAACAAGAAATTTTGTTGGTTATTGTAGATTCAGTATAGAATATCAACTTCCTAGGGCTGTACGGTTCAACATACTAAGAATGGGGGTGAAAATTTAAGAAAAAGATATAAAGAAAGAGAGTAAAGTTTGTTTAACGTCCAATGAGTTTTTACAAAGCCTACTGCTCAACACACAGCCCATCGAGGGGCCAATGGACGGTTGAAGGCACCTGTTGAAGGGTTGAACCCAGGATCACCAGGTTATACACAGGCAAGGCACAATTACCCGACCATTGGGCTTATGAAGAGTCAAAGGCACACCTAGCTTGACCTCCATGTCGATGCACTTTAGACTAGGCACAATTAAATTCTGACACTTGTGTGATTATAATAAGCCCTACCCATAGTAAAGTTCCACGCAATCCGAATTCCAACCAATGGTGGACCTCCAACACAGCGGCTTCATGTGCATTCCAGGACCTTCTTGGCCTCAAAAACTCAAAAAGGTCTAGATGCACTTTACATACCGCAGTGAAAAAGGAGTAGGGGCATTTAATAACCTATTCCCCAGAGTGGTAGGCCACTGAGAGGCAGGGCTGTGTAGACTGTTCAATAGGTGGCGCTGATTATTGGACAATTTTCAATTTAGTTGTCAGGCCCCTCTGTCGAGTCTAAAAATACGTCACCCCAGCCGGCCCTAAGTGCCAATGGAAACTAGACAGCTGGCACAATTCCGGTGGTGCAAAGTAGTGGGCAGTCGATCACATGATCCTTCCTTCGGGAACTTTCCTGTGTGCTACGTGTAAAGATCTCATAGGGAGTAAAGTATTTCGGAGAAAGATTAGGTCAGACGAGTTGGCGCTAGAATACAAAGAGTCGGGATTAGGGCAGTGATGAGGGCTCATGGGCCGGCTGCTGGTTCAACGCTGATGGGCCTTGTCTGACGTGTTTGGATACTTTGAGATATTCTTGGAAGAGGCCAAGAGCGATGAGGGCGTGGCGAGACGAATGAGGAGGTGACGACCACGACGCGTCGGGGAGAGTTGACGAGGAGGTGACAAGCCAGGGAGGCTGTTCGGCTGCGCATTGCGATGGCGCTCGGCAATGCGCAGGGGGCACGTGGTGCAGGATTCGGGCTGGCGACAACGGAGAACCCATAACTTGGTTGCACAGTGTGCGGATTCCTGCCTGTGCTGCACTCACTGCAGAGACGATGTGCAGACATGGTTCCGAGTATGGAAGGAAAAAGTTTCTATAAACTGCGGATGTATGTATAGTGAAAAGGGCGAGTGTCTATCAGTGGGGCAGCGACAGGTGGTAGTGTTGTCAGGCACGGGTTTCTGACATGGAAGCTGAGGTCTGCGCTGCAGTTGCCGGTTTGTAGAGGGGGAGGGAGAGGGGGTACGGAGGGTCTGATGGATTGTAGAGAACTTACAATTGTAGGAGTGGGGGAGAGGGATGACAGCTGGGTGTGCTCGAGATGATGGGTGTTCACCTAGCAGTCTGGATCTGATCTCCGTTGGGGTGTGATTGAAGTGTGTGTGTCTGGGCGTTGATTGTGGTAGGGGAAGATGTCGAGGATGGAGGTGCTGCAGCAGCATGGCGGAGGTGTAGGTGTAGGGAAGCTGGATTCACCGCGGGCTGTATTGGCAGGACCGAGTTGGACAGATCTGGCGTGTGCACTGGAGGATCTGAAGGAGTGTCAATCGCCATCGCTGGGGATGGACGGGGAGGAAGCTGGGGACTGGCTTCGAGATGATCCCATGGATGCGATGCTGCCTAGCTTGCCTTTCCCGGAGCCGATGCTGGAGGATGCAAGCAGTGGGGAGCTGTGTGCGCAGCTGGGGTCGTCAGGATCGCCTTCAGCTGGAGAATCTTCTGGGGAGGCACCTGCAGATCCCGCCTTGTCTTGCTTGCTGGATGGGAACATGCGTGCCATGTTCAAGAAAGTGATGGTGAATGAGGCCACTCTCAATCAAGCAGTTGAACGGCTAGGGGGTGGCGATAGAGGCCTCAAGTCTCTGTTGGGATACATTATGTTGTGGTTCAAGGAACGCAATGCCACAGATTGCTCAATGGCACAGTGTATGGAGCAGCTGCGCCCAAAGTTACCAACCGGTGACTTTTCTCCGGCTGCAGGCTACAACAGCAGCTTTCCTGCGCTGTATGACGGAGGGCCAGGACACGTTTGCGATAGATATAATGGAGTCAGTCGGTTGAAGCGGCCCTTCTCGGCAGAGATGGTGCACCAAGGCCCGGATGAGTTGCAGCACCACCGTTTCAAAAGCCGTCGGGTGTCTACGGGCGTGGATGCAGATAGTGTGGGTGCTTTTACTGCAAGAAACCTTTTGAACGCCGGGGCAGGGGGTGTGTGCCACCAATATTCTTCCCAGATTGAGTTGTCTGCCCTGAACTCGCTTGCGCATAATAGCAGCATGAACTGCGAGGAGGGGCGGCGGCACCAGCTCTCTTGCTTGCAGCCAGGATTAGGGTGTGGTCTAGGTGGTGCAAAGGTGTCCCCAGCTGCCACGACGCGGGCAGCACGCAAGAGCCGCATGGCACGGCAACGGCAGTCCATGGCGCACCACCATGGGCGAAGCACCCCTCATGGTGGAGTGGGTTGCGGGGGATGGACTGTCCTGCCAAGTGGAGGAGACCTCAAGAATATGTCTCCATGCAACTCGCAGATGCAGCCTGCGACCAAAGGACAGGTATCAATCCTGGCATTATACATGAATGTGATTGCCGGGGTTGTGGTGGTTGTTAGGCATGGCTAACGGGGTAAATGGTGATGCAGGGGCGGACTTTGGATACTCTGCTCTTTCTGCTGCAAAAAGAGCTGCGACCCAGTGATGTCGGCAATTTGGGCCGCATAGTTCTCCCCAAGGTCAGTGACCAGTGTCTGCAATCATTGGACAGAGATACTATGGGAGGGAATGAGGTTGAGTGTTTGACAGAAAATATGCTCTGCGTGGTGCAGAAAGAGGCAGAGAATCACTTGCCATATCTAGCAATGAGAGAAGGACTTTCCATTGCAATGGAGGATTTTGACACCAGCAGGGTCTGGAATTTTCGATACAGGTATGTTCTAGACCTGGTTCCTGTTTTTCCTGTTGCAAAGTATTGAAGATGGTGAAATGTGTTGCTGACATGGGAAAGAGCGGATGGTGGCAGGTTCTGGCCTAACAACAAGAGCCGTATGTATTTGTTGGAGGATACTGGTGAGCTGACTGCCTCACTGTTAGTGCTTGAGGCATGCATTAGAGCAGCAGGATTACCTCAGTTGCTCTGCTTGTGGAGGTTGGGCTGACGACAAATGGTCATGTGATTGCAGGAGAGTTTGTAAAAATGCACCATCTGGAAGAAGGCGACCTGCTCATCCTGTATAGAGATTTTCAGGGGAATTATGTAAGCATTCATAGTTTTGTCTTTACCTTCTTGTATGACGGGCTGATTGTGGCTTTCCATGCTTTTCAGAAGAAACTAATGGGGGGAAATGAGGGGCACAGGTCCTGAGAGGCAAGAAGAATGTTCAACTGGATGTAGCAAGCACTGGGGCTGGAACGGTACCCACCGACTCCCAAACTGGGACTGGAAGGGTGATTCAAGAGGGCAGTGTAAAAATGGAAGAAGTACAGGAAGAGGGATTCCAAGTATGTGCACCGGGAGTAGAGGTATGTCGGAAGGTAGAGCTAGAAGAAGCCGGGGAGGATCCATTTCTCAAGGATGTCATGCAGGGACTCGAGGATGAGACAAGCTTTGGGGGAGTAGGTTTGCAACCCTTGGAGCGCTTTCCAAGCCTGGAATCAGGTGACGTTTCTATAGATGAGATTTTGGGGTTGGCTGATGTGGGGCTTGTTGCTACTACGGTGCCTAAAGGTGAACCGGTTAGTTGAAGAGAGGAACCAAGGAGGCGGTCAGCATCATTTTGATTGGGTACCGCACCCATGGATGTTGTGCCCAGGGCATGGTTTTATTCTGCTGTCACACCCTTTACTACTGTCCATTAGTGTGTCAGCAACTTAAAACCAAGCCCTGGAGCACATTAAAGATGGTATGCTTTGGATCTCGAGGACAATCCTGTTTTAAGTCGCGAGAAAAATTTCCCCGACGTGTAGCACGTCTGCAAATTTTCTACTCTTCTACCGGTATGCAGCTTCAGCACCAACCAACATGATGGCACAACCCATTTCAGCAGCAACTGAAAATGTGGGGTCTGTTGCTGCGATCAAGTACCGAGGAGAGGGTGGCAGGGTGGATGAGTGGGCAGGTTGTACTCAATATGTAAGGTGGAATATAGGCAGACAAGTTTTGGCTGATAGATAGGCTGGGTGCCAATTTCAGACTGTATATGCCATGCCTGGATGTTTGCATCTTCGGACATCTATCTAGTAGCTTAGAATATCTGGGGTATTCCACTCTTGCTAGAGAGAGATATCATGATGTTGATGATGAGCAATATCAACGTGCGCTACTTTGATTGCTTCAATTTGAGAGGCTGTGAAATACTCTTTCAACAAATCATGCAGATCCTATAACCTAGTAAAATATTAACAGTTAATGTAGAACACCCAACAGATATATTTCACCGGGATTTAAAAACTGTTCAACCATTCCATCAAGTTTTGAACTTATGTAGTAACTATTTTTTTTCTAATGCCTACTCTAATCATTGAAACAATGAACCGGCAAATACTAGACCCCTAGGATATATATGTGGAAATCTTGAAGTTCATTTGAAAGATGAAACAGATTTTGAGTATTTGGCGGGTGTGTGGGGTATGTTTTTGAAAAGAATGGAGTCCAAAGAAATGTGGGAAAAATAACAACTCAAAAGCGCGAAGGCTTTCAAAGGGGACACAATCCCATCCTTGTTGGGCGGCTATTTCATTTTTTTCATAACTAGTTGTGTCAAATTTTGGGAGAGTAATATTGCGCTTGGGTGATGGTTCTCTTACTTATGGTGGTGTTGAGAACCAAGTTGTGTCATTGGCACATAGCACCACGGAAGTGGAGGTTAGGTGGCGCGAGTATGAGCACAAGGGCATATTCCTCGATTTTCATGAAATTTTCAAAGCAAAACGGAATTGGCAAAACTAACAATTTTGCGAAACTAACACATAAAGAACAAGTAGCCCCTATACATGATGAACGTGCTACCCTATAAGCGTGGTTTTATCTCACGTTGTACTCACTCGATACCAAGCCCTTTTCATAACATGCACGAGAACAGGCGGTGAGGCCTAACCTTAAATTTAAGATCATCACC
This sequence comes from Takakia lepidozioides, assembly GCA_030704615.1. NCBI lineage: Eukaryota > Viridiplantae > Streptophyta > Takakiopsida > Takakiales > Takakiaceae > Takakia > Takakia lepidozioides. The sequence continues at coordinate 45,933,528 of CM060731.1, forward strand.
CATAGATAATTTCGCATGGCGAAACTCTGTACCAACCAGCCTAAGAAAAACTCACATTGTAGCTGAAATGATGAATATGTCACTTTTAAAGGCCCTACCCATGTATAGTTTTACAGAGCGAAACTTTCATCCCTAACAACTAGTACAATTACATATTGAGATGTGCAATTGCAGTGCAAAACTCTGATCCATAAAGATAGATTGGATAGCGTGCAGTTAGGATGCTCAAAAACATGAAAAAATATGAAAAATATTATTGAGATGCCCACAGAATATCGCACATGTTTTTTAACAAATACACAGTCAGACAAGAGGTTGAAAAACTCTTTTGTTACGACGAAGCAGTTCAACTCCCTCAGTTGATATCTCTCAATATTGGTTCAACAGCATGCAAGTTTCTTAACAAGAACAATGTCACACATGAGTTTCTTGTTGAAAAACTCTTTTGTATAGAAAAACAGTTCAATTCCCTCGATTCATATCCCTCCATATTGTCTCAAAAGCATGTTGGTTTTTGAACAAATACACTGTCAGACAAGAATTTCGTGTTAAAATATTCTTTTGTTACGGCCAAGCAGTTCAAATCCCTCATTCATATCCCTCCAAAAACACTTTCAGACGAGAGTTTCATGTTGAGGAAATGATGCAGATTTTCGAACAAAACCCATTTCAGACAAGAATTTAGTGTTGAGAAACTCTTGTGCTACGGCAAAAGGAGTTCAAATCCTTTAGTTCATATCCCTCCATATTTGTTTAAAAAACATGAAGGTTTTTGAACAAAATCATTGTCATCCTAGAGTTTTGTGTTGAGAAACTTTTTTGTCACGGCAAAGAGTTCAAATCCCTCGGTTCATATTCCTCCATATTGGTTAAAAAACATGCAGGTTTTCGAACAAAAACACTGTCAGAGAAGAGTTTCGTGTTGAGAAACTCTTTTGTTATGGCGAAGCAATTCAAATCCCTCAGTCCATGTCCCTTCATATTGGTTCAAAAACCTACAGGGTTTTGAACAAAAACACTGTCAGATAAGAGTTTCGTGTTGATAAACTCTTTTGTTATGACGAAGCAATTCAACTCCCTCAGTCCATGTCCCTCCATGTTAGTTCAAAAGCGTGCAGGTTTTTGAACAAAAACACTGTCAGATAAGAGTTTCGTGTTGTTGAAAAACTCTTTTGCTATGGTGAAGCAATTCAACTCCCTCAGTCCATCTCCCTCTATATTGGTTCAAAAAAATTGTCAGATAAGAGTTTCGTGTTGAGAAATTCTTTTGTTATGGCGAAGCAATTCAACTCCCTCAGTCCATCTTCTTCTATATTGGTTTAAAAACACTGCCAGAGAAGAATTTCGTGTTGAAAAACTCTTTTGATATGGTGAAGCAATTCAAATCCCTCAATCTATGTCCCTCCATATTGGTTCAAAAGCGTGCAGGTTTTTGAACAAAAACAATGTCAGAGAAGAGTTTCGTGTTGAGAAACTCTTTTGTTATGGAGAAGCAATTCAACTCCCTTAGTCCATATCCCTCTATATTGGTTCCAAAACATGCAGGTGTTTGAACAAAAACACTATTAGAGAAGAGTTTCATGTTGAGAACTCAATATTTGTTTAAAAGCATGTACTGTTTTGAACAAATTCACTGACAAACAAGAGTTTCGTGTTGAGAAACGTTTTTCAATCTTTGAATTCATTACTAAAAATTGTCGACATTTGATATTATCAAAGCGAAACAATCTCAGTCCTTCTCAGATTCTATGCTAAAATTCACGGCACAAGAAGGAATATCCTGGTTTTATTGATGATCTAAATGACAGATGTACATGTCAACTCCGTTCCTAAAGGAAATTTCAGTAAGCGAAAGTATCCTCATTTGTTATTCTGTCTATATTGTCCTGTAACTCATTTTAATCAATATCGCTATATTTTCTGCTTACTGTGTGTTTGGTGTTATTTTCGGACGAGGGAACAAATTTATTTTTCGAGTTCTATTTAGCATCACATTTCAATAACATTAAAAGTATATTTGTATCAACTACAACTATTTTGTTTCCATTGCATGGTAGAAGCTAACGCCAAGGAGTGGATTGAATTGAAGAGAGCTCGTGAGTTCAAGGTCTTAAAGGATCAATTGTGAAGGGAGATAGAGAAGAAATGCCAAGCAGCAAGTCAACCCAGCCCACCAGTTCAGCCCCAACCTATGACAAAGCCTCAAGTTCCATTGGATAATTTGAACTATGGACCGAGGGCCACTCGCACAAATGTGCTTGAGGGCGAGTTCTCTCCTCCAAGATGAACTTGGAATTCTCCAACCTTTGTGCAAGGAAACATGGTTGATGATGACTATTCGCACCTGCAGTTGCACCAAAATTCGGTTCCCTTCACAACTCAAATGGATTATGCACCAAAAAGTTGCCCAAGTAGCATATGGTTCCAATTTATTTAGGGTCCACTTTGGTAGCATGAGGTAGTTCAGGCTATTACTACAATTCAGATAGGGATGGAAAGACATTCTTCAGTCTTAACCAAAATAAAGTATGTCCCTGATTACTTCACCTTGCATAATAAGAATAGAGATGGAGAGGTTAGAGGTGTCCAAATCCTACATGCTATATGTCGTTGGAACCAGGTTGGAACCACACATACCTGCTCTTGCTGATCCGAGCGGAGCAATAGCTTTTCAAACACTCAATAGCTGTAGATTTCCCTCGCTTGCAATATTCTTCAAGTGAGTCGCCACTTGCTCCATATGCCAACATTCTTAAAGCAGCCGTTGTTTTTTGATAGGGACTCAATCCCGGTTTGCCACATGCATCATACCTTTGTGTAAAACATGATCATAGTTTGCAACAACATCTTGAATTTAGAGGAAAAGCTCCCTTCTCATCCGATATCGTCTTCCGAAGATTTTTCCGTCATACATAGGATTCTCTGCACAGAAGTAATCTCTGTAGATTCTTCGGTGTCCTTCAGCATGGTCTCTTGCAAGGTTGGGCCTCATACCTGCCTCCTACTAGGCTTACTGCCGCCCCTAATAGTAGGTTCAGGTTCGAGTTGGTGAAGAGCAGCCCCTTGAAGCAACATATGGATATCGTAATCGGCCAGGTTAGCAGGGTCATCAGTGAGCTCTCTCATCAACTGTGCTTGCCTCTGCCTCCAAATTAGGTCCATGTTCTCTCCCCCAATGAAATTCAGCACGATCCTATCCAATTCCACTATGGGTGTGAAACTTCTGAAGTATTTTCTGAAGAGTTCAATATCCTTGTAAGAATCGAAAGAATCAAAGCTTACAAATAAAGGTAACCATGATAATCATTCCACGGACAATAGAGACCAAAAATGAGTAAAAAAAACAGATACGAACAAGAAGAAAGTTCACTAACAACTTTCAAGAACCAAATGTTCTGAAGAGAATCAAGTGGGAAAAGAATCAAAGCTTACAAATAAAGGTAACCATGAAGACCTAAGATTCTCGTTCCAAGGAGAAGAGAGACCAAATAGGAATTAAAAAAATAGAAACGAAGAGACGAAGAAGAAGAAAGTTTACGAAGAGCTTTCAAGAACGAGATATTTTGGAGAGAATCAAGTGGGGATTGGAATAACAGGTGTGGCGCAGCCTAGAGCTTTTTCTACTTATAGTCAGCTCAGCCAAGATTTGGCGGTTCGCTGGAAAGGATCCAATCATCTTGCCTATGTTCTAGATGTTGAAGTATTTCCATAAAAGTATTCTACCAACATCTAAGACATAGGCACGACTGAAGGCGCGGCTCCCAAAACCTTTCTTAATCCTACAGACAAAACTCTAGTAGGAGACCAGTGTTGGACTGGTATATAGGTTTGGGGCGGGTATCAACTAGGGTAAGGGTAATGGTGGCTTTATCACACAAAGCCTGAAACTCCCCCAAGAACTCTCTCTCTTGATCCGTGAGTACCTCAGCTGGAGCACCGAATCGGCTCAACACACGATCCAAGAATGCATACGCAGCCTCCTCACTAGCCTTGTCAGGCAATGGAACCAACTCAATCCACTTGGAGAAGTGCTCCACATCACCAACACATATCTGTGGTGGCGCATAGTCAGTGGCAACGGTCCTGCGAAGTCAAGACTCCACCTGTAGCCCAATCCCATGATTGGTAAATGATGCAACAATGGTCTAAGGGCGTTGAATGAAGCACGCACCCTGTCACACACCATGCACATATCCATGAACTATTGCACCTCTGTATGTATACCACGCCACCAATACTGCCCCTGAAGTAAACTGTGAGTGCGTCGCACTCCAAAAATGCCCCAACTCCTCATGGGCATGCCGCACCAACTGTGCACGCTGTGTGGGGTGAGGCACAATCCTCACCCGACCATCCTCCCATACTCGGAGCAGGTGTTTCCCCTTCCACTTGAACCTCTTGGCTTGTTGTAGGATCCGATCCCTCTCCTTGGCAGTCATAGTGGTTGTCGTGTCTCTAGTACGGAGGTAGTCCAACACAGTCGAATCCTCATGTATATCTCTGGTACCACCTGGCTCATCACTAGCCTCAGGGTCCTCAGACACTTCGTCTACAGTCATCCATGTTGTAGGTCCAACCTGACCTCCCGATGCCAAGATACACAAAAAGGCAGATGCATGTCATCCCGGCACCATCTCCTCGTCCGTCTCACCATGCCACCGAGCTCCAGTGTCATCGTGCTGGCTCGTGCATGGATTGCGACTCAATCCATCCGCATCCCGATTGACCAAACCCGGTCGATGCACAACCTGAAAGTCATACTCCTGGAGTATGAGTGCCCACCGTGCAAGCTTCTCCGTAAGCTTGTTTGACTACATCAACCACTTGAATGGCTGGTGATCCATGACAAGGGTGAAGAGATTGTCGTATAGATAGCACCTGAAGTGTGCCACGGCCCACACTGCAGCTAAGCACTCTCCCTCATATGAACTATATTTAGCCTCTGCAGCGTTGTTCGAGCGGCTAGCATAAGCCACTACGAACTCTCTTCCCTCATCATCCACATGTGTGAGCACCGCTCCAAACCCCAGCATGCTCCAATCCGTATGCAGCTGAAAGGGACGCCCCCTGATAGGTCGTCTCAGGATAGGCGCCGAAGTCAACCTCGCCTTGAGCTCTTGGAAAGTTCGTTCCTGCTCATCTTCCCACTGCTACTCCTGGTCCACCTTGGTCAACTTGGTTAGAGCCTTTGCAATGGCACTAAATCCCTTGACAAACCGTCTATTGTTTGTCAACCCCATGAAAGCTCGAACTCGGCTTACATCTGTGGGGCGTGGAATTTGTGCAATGGCCTCTACCTTAGTCTGCTATACCCCCAATCCTCCAGGATATATCATGTGACCCAGATACTCAATCTGGTTGTGGAAAAACTTGCACTTCCCTGGATGCAACTTCAATCTGTGCGCTCTCAAGCGCTCAAATACCACCTGAAGGTGTTTCTCATGCTCCTCCACCGTAGCACTAAAGATGATGATGTCATCTATGTAGCACCGAGCAAAGTCCACCCCTGCTAGAATCCTATCCATGACTTTCTGAAACTCTGCAGGAGCGTTCTTAAGCCTAAATGGTAAGAACCGCCACTGATATAGGCACTCTTTGCCGTGCTCATTGATCCCCCATAATGTCGTCTTCTGCTTGTCCACCTCCTTGATCGGCAACTGATGATATCCGGATCATAAATCCAAAGGGCTAAAGACCTTAGTATACCCGATGGCATCAAAGATCTCCTCTGGTGTTGGCATGGCATACTTATTGGACTTGGTCTGACGATTTATAGGCCGGTAATTACCGCACATACGTCTCTCCGTCCAATTGCCATAAACATCCTTCTTGGCTAGCATCACTGTGGCTGAAGCATACTCTCCACCAGAGAGCTCCACCAAACCTGCCTTCCAGAGATCTTGAGTCCTCATCTGAATCAAAGACCTCTCCATATCACTGTATCTATAGGGTCTCCGAAAGATTGGCGTGTCAGTGGCCAACTCAATACGGATCTCTTGACACTTCAGTGCTCCCAAGTCCTTCAAACTGAAGGCAAAGCAATTCCTGTAAGCCCTTAGGAGCCGCGGTATACGTCGTCTATCTCCTCCAGTGACAATGGGTCCAATGTCAGGCTCCCAATTGTCCTCCGTAACTGCAACCTTAAGTCGAGTGGACGCGTCCAGTGGTTACTATGTTTCAACCTCTTGAGCAGTACTCCCTACCAGCTTAGTCAATGACAAGGCCTCATCCTGCCCCATCATCTCATCCTCGAGGACTTCCTCCACCCGAGAAAAATCCCCAACCTCATCCATCACCGCCACTTTGGCTGCCAACTCCCTCTGAACCTCGAGCACCTCCCACGTGTGCCATGGATGCCTGCACCCCGTGGTCCTCACATGTTCGCCCCCACTCACTGCCTGTACCGTCTCGGTAGGCAGAGAGACCATCGAGGGAAGTGTACTCCGCACTCTGCGTTGCTCAGCCATAGCCAAGCTGATAATCCAGGTCAAGCAATTGAGATCCATTGCTTGCCCCAACACCTGACAACGTGATGCCTTAGAAAGAGACGACACCGCCATGGTACCAGAGGTAAAACCCATCGCCCGCTCACGCTCGTCTGCATTAGGCTCCACTCACTGCTGCAACTAAGCATCCCACAGGAGGCCAGGTCCACTATCCCGGAAAGCATGCGATCCTGGGAAGCTGAGCAGTGTAGGTAGTGCTGCTACCCACCGAACATTCAACTGGGTACTACGCTGTATTCGCCCATTATGGCCCACTCCAAACACGCCAGCAAGCACTGGACTGGCATCTTCAAGGTCAAGTTGCTACATCCAGCCAGGGACGGCATCGCTCTCTTGAAAGGTGACCGAGCCTTCCTCATAGAGATGTCCTCTGGCATACCAATGCAGGGTAAGGTGGAAAAAGCATTCGATTTACAATCGACAATGGAACATCTCTCTTTATACATGACAAGCGAAAGCCTACACGGAACTATCAGCCACAAGCTTACAATGAATCTCATCATGGAAGCTCACGTTCATGGTGATGAGTACGAGATCCTCTACACTCACAAGACTGGGCCAGAGTCCAAGTTCTGCTTCATATACGTCACTTCCGAGGACACCAAACAAAGGATGCTGACACAGGGCATCCGATTCGGGCGCACGCTGATCAGACCACAACTGCAATTTTGGCAAACTAGCATGACGAGTTTAGCATCTACCCCACAGGAAATCGTGGCAGAGAGAAACGCGCTTACACTCATTGTGAAAAATCTCAACCAACTGCATCCACAGGCAGCTATCGAGGACGCCCTACACTCTATCTTTGGAAAAGACAACATCACACAAATCTATTTTTGTTCGGTTGTTCCTGAAGAAAAGATCAAGCGCACTGGCATGATCTTGATTACGTGCAAAAACCCCAGTGTCTACACACAGTGGGTCAACAAACCGCATGTGTTGGTCATCGACCGCTACATCAACTTCGAGCCACATAACAATAGTCTGAACGGAGCTGTACCACCGGTAAAGGAAATTTCTCGACAAGCTCCGGGTGGCGAACATCAACCAGGCGCTAGCCGACACGGTGAACTCAATTGCAATCAAACCAAACTCGGGATCTTCTCGTGGTCACGAAGCTATGATGTCTGAGATAGACAAAAAACTAGCTACTCATGCCATATCGATAAGAAAGGATATTCATGGAGAACTTTCTGCAATGGAATCGCGGGTGGCCACCACCTTGACAAAGCAACAGGAGGAACACCATGCGTATATGTTGTCTCTGAAGGAATCGATCACCAAGAATCTTGGAGCGAATCTGGCGAATTTCTTTCACCATGCAAAGTGGGTGTTGGCCAAGTTAGGCATCACTAACTCCTCAACTGCAGAGGGTGACGGCAACAACGCGCTTGATGTACAGACTGGTCAATACCGCCAGTTAGCGCGGAGCGAAGAGGAGCAGGCCGACACAAACCCCAGAAGGCCCCCCCCCCCGCGACACGGGTGACAGCCACATGGCCATGGCCTAGATCACGGCAGCACCTGATAATCAGGGTTAGCAGGTCGGGAGCTTCCCTGTTCTCTCAACCGCGCTCGTCAATCCCGCCAATGTATAATCACCCTGTGCGATCATGGACCACCGCCGCCAAAAGACAACTTCACCCTCATCTGCAGCTACAGTTTAGCCGCTAGATACCAATTTCTCTTTTTCTAGTTCTGCTCCTTTCAGTCTGTGTTGTTTGCCCCGCGATCTCTCCTACATCAATAAAAAATCTTAGTCCTCTTTCTACTGATCTACGTGCCTCTACAAACCTGCTAAGCGCCCCAGGGTGGTACGATCCCACAAGACTCCTCATTATGTCCACTCGCATGCTCTGCACATAGAGATGTTACGACAACTTCCACGCCAACGACCGAACGGTACGCCTCTCCACCCACATAGATCCCACGCTACATGAAATACTAACACCGCCGTGCCCACACTCTTCACTCACTTCTGCTCGAATCACACCTTCCTGCAGCAATATAAACATTCTCCAATAACTACTAGTCACTGCTCGATCTCTCTGATGTCCTGGCCAACGAACTCCTGCGATCTGTTGCGCCTCTACAAACACCCTGCCGCAGCTTACCACCTTCCACAACAACCTTGTCCCGCAATTTACCACCTTCCTTCACCCGATGGATCACGGACTAGCCCCGTCTCCAACGCTTCAAAATTCAAAACATGCACGTCTACCTAACTACTGGCGACGTATTGCCCTTGCAATTCCCTTCTCAATTCCCCCAATCACAATCATCCATCCACCGTACCCTCTTCCGTTTTTCTAAGCCACCCACATCCATCCACCCAAATGATATCTCATGTACCACTGACACTGTTATATACCGCCTCTATGATACTATACTACCCCTAATACGATGCCCATTATTCATTCCGTATACTCTGCCTCCATACCACAATAATACCCCCTAGTCACATCTACATACGTCCACCATACCACTAGTTACTTGCACCCACTATTATGGGTAGAGCCCCTTATTAACGGATGGATGAAACGAACTTCATCCAAAACCCCTACCCCACAATCCGCATCATCTCCCCTATGGGCACCCATATACATATACATCCCCATCCAAGGTATACTCAATATACCCTTCCTATTCTCTCCACCATGCAAGTTACTCTACCCCGTTCTTACCCATGAATCATATGAACACATAACCCCGCTACCTCCAACTACCCTCACACTCTTACAAGTTTTTGCCCTACCCATTAACCATCTCATTACCCATAGCCCACACGGGGATACCCACTACACCTAGGAAGGTCCACAACACACACCATCATCCCCCCTCCCATGATACCTCCTACATAGATTACCTGCTCTGACTCATCCTATTACGATGCGGAGACCTAAACCAAACCCGGGCCCTACCACATTAACGAATTTTCAGAGAACTCCCCATAGACGCACAAGACAGATACGCTACTATACTTCCAACCAGACACTGTGTCGCCAGGCACAATATCGAACACATTGTTGACCATTTCACCCCATTTTTCCATGCCGACAAAACCTATAACCATACGCAATACATCACAAAATTTGGACTACCGTTCAAATGCTACCCGACACTCTCAAAACCCTCTTAAGACTAAAAATCCTTCCCCGCGCCACAGCTACTCTTCTCACCTTATCATCCTCATTTCCCCTCCAACAGAGACCTGAATGGATACCTATCTCCCACTCAGCCCCCCCCAGAGATCGCTCCCTCCGTCCACGAGATTACAAAGATTACCTCCGCGTTCCCACAACTACCTGCCCGCCTCCACACTCCCTATCCGCAATCCACACGCCCTTAACCTTTTGAACTCCAAACCCGGAGTAGTGCATAAAAGTCCTCGGGGACCACCCTCGCCTCAGTAGCCACCGCCCGACCTAGACAAAACGTCACATCACAAATCAATTCCCCTTCATCTCCAATGATATCCCGTTGCCCGTACACTTTCAGCAGTTGCACCCCGAAATACCCGGATACGATCCCCCAACCACGCCGTTACTGAGGACCCCTCATTGCCCCTCTCCCAACCGCGCCCTCCCCTATTCTCGGCGAACTGCCCAACACAAAAACGATCACCTCTTGGAACGTGGGTCACTAGCCACTAGCATTACAAGCCTACTCCCTCTCTTCACCACTCTCGCAACCAAATCTCCTACTACAAAGAAGAAACCAAACTACATACTCACAATACTAGCAGCTCCTACATAAATAAATTGCTACCGATTACTTCCTCTTATATGGCACCCCCCTAATGGCCCAGCAGTGTCTCTCGCCGCCGCTCTGCCCATTACAAACCGACTAGGGGTGGAGTAGCACTTGAATTCTTAAGACACATCACTCCCCTAGTACCACCACCAAAATTGCCATACCTATCCCCTTCGTTAACACCTTCAAATTATCAACATACACCCACCAGCATTATGCCCTATTCACCCTCCATCCACCTATATATGCCTCACATCCGACGACCTCCCCTTCATACCTGATTTATTAAACCCTATTTCCCACACAGTCACCACCCAGATAACCAACACTACCATGTCATACTAGACGGCGACTTCAACAGAGACATCGCACACAAAGGGACACTCATACAACGGAACTCAAAACCACCATCCCCAGCCGACCATGAATGGGCTCGATTCACCAACCTATTACAGCTCAAATACATTTCCACGGACTCCCACTACTCTAGGCAAGGGGGTCTTAAACTTAATCCTCCTTAAGCCTTCTTGATGGTTTCTACCTCAAAACCATTAATACAATTCCGTCATATCTCTAAGCCACGTCCACATCAATAGCTTATGTAACTCGACCACACACGATAACCGTGTACCTCCCCCCTCCCTCCTTTCCCTTTCGACCCATCCCAGATGTTACATACCCCCTCACCCTAGCCTAGATCCTCTCCCCCAATACCCCTATGTAACATCAAAGCTTTCCAAAAACATTTCCACCCTGCCTCTTCAAATTTATACACAAGATCTCTCACATACTTACGATACTAACCTATATTCTTCCCCTGATACCACCTAGATCGAAGCTGAGTCCATACTCGCATCTACAATACAAGAAATGACTGAGAGTGTTTTAGCCACATGTTCCGCCCCTCCCGACCTCCCCCAAACCACTCGATCGAAACAAAACGGGGGTTACCTCACCCGGACCCAGAAACGTGAATGGATCTCTCACCTCAACATCTACCATACCATACGCCGGGCTCTTACTATCATACCTCCTTCCTCTACCCCGCCATATAATAACTGGAGAACCCCCGCATCACCTGTTTGAACACTCTCCCTGCATGCCAATCTATTATGCCCCCACCTGATGACCCACCTTCTCTTCCCCAATGGACCGCCTCCCTCTCCAAACTTGGACGAGAAGCCAAAAAAGCTGCTTATATATCACAAAACAAAAAGCCTCCGCCAACCACAAAAAATTTGTCGCCTCTTTTGGCCAAGCGCTCCATGAACACCCTAAATAGGCCCACAAAGCCATCTTCAACCTTGCAATCAACCCACCCATCGACTGCCTCAGACACAGGCTAGGCCACCTATTAACGAAACTCGCTGACATCGACACAGAGATCTGGCTCCAGGCCTCGTCTTCCTATACACCTAACGTTACCAACTGTTTTCACCCCATCCACCACGCACCCAATTGCATCTGTAAAGTCAAACACTACCCCTAGCATTATCTCGACGGTTTCTCACTGGAAAAGCGAGGCTCCCCCACTGACCGTATCCTTGATCTCTTCACGACTGACTTATATGAATCATGCCTAAAAGCTCTTTCCAAAGCTAGGGCCCTGGGCCCAGATCTCATTCCCAATGCCATACTTCAAGCACTTGACCCCCAATTTCATGTTCTTCTATTTAAATTCATTCACCTATGCTACCGACTACATCGTATACCACAATCCTGGAAAAGCATAGCCGGACCATCCTACTATTTAAAAAAGACGACCCCACGGACCTTAGTAACTACAGGCCCATAGCCTTTGCAAACACCATATACAAACTATTTACCAGCACACTAACTGCGATGTTATCCTCCTATGGCGAACAACGCCATATTTTAAGCGACCCGCAGGAAGGCTTTCGAGCAACACGTAGCACTACTCGGCAAATACAATATGTTATCTCTGCCCTCGAAGACGCTAAACTTACTAAACAAAATATCTATCTTCTCTATATTGACTTCAAAAATGCCTTCGGTTCACTGGACCATCCCCGCCTGCTGGCCATTATGACAGAGCTTGGATACCCTATAGACGCTATCCAACTCATTGGTAATATCTACACCAACAGCACCACCGAATACTCCGGCTCCTACTATGGATCCACCCCACCTATCCCCATATTACGTGGCACCATCCAAGGGGATACACTTAGCCCTTACCTATTTATCACTTTCCTCGAACCCTTGCTAAGCACACAAACCGCAACATCTCAATCGCCAAGTGGACAAATTATCCCGCTTCAATCCCTGGTCTGGTATGGAGTTAAGCCTTCATAAGTGCGTGGTCACTGCAGCCACACACCGTAGCAAACTCACAAAATCCACGATAGCTTCCCACTGTAAGCTCCATATACACTACCAACAAAAACCCTTCCCGTTCTTAGGCCCGGACGAATCCTACACTTATCTGGGCATACAACTGGTCCCGTCACTCACTTGGCATATACAGAGGGACACAACCCTTTCCAAACTAAAAAACAAGAGTCTTGCCCTACTCAAATCCCCGGTCTCCATCCGCCCTAAGCTAGCCATAATCCAGTCAGTTCTCAAACCACAAGTCCAATACGCCTTCCACGCAGCCCCCTTCTCTTTACCAGACATCAAGCAGCTTGACCAACAAATTACCCAACTCACCAAACAAATATGTGGCCTACCCACTAGCACCCTGAACGCCCTCATTCAGCTCCCCCAAGATAGCTACGGTATAGGCTCCAGCCCTTTAATTATTTCCTATGCCCGCACTCTGGGGTCACAATTGCTAGAAGTCCTCAACGATCCTGGCCGCCTCAGACTGATTTTTAGTGGGCTCCTTAAACACCTGGCCTCTAGATATAATGGACTATACTCTCTCCCCACCCTCCACTCCCAATCCTGTTTCCACTCCCCCACTGCCTTATCGTTGTTCATCCTACGCCAAATGAGAATCAGCATACAAACCGACCTTCCAGGCTACCCCAACTCTATATCGTCACTTGAACGTGCCTGACTTAATAGTCCATTCTCCTCACAATTTGGCAACTCGCATCCCGCATGGTTGTTTGTGAAACCCCCGCGGACAGTCACAGAAGTATATATAGGGAGTAGTAACCCCGAGAACGGTGCAAGCCCGTTGGTGACCAAAAACTAGTGAGAAAGCGAGCGAGCCGGAAAGCGACCAAGGAGTGGGGAGCTATTCCGGACTGCCATCTACCAAAGGGAATCTCCACTAGGTCCAAATTGGTGGAGGGTCTGGTGGAAGAGTAAACGGGGACCGTTATGTCCCGGTGAGCAGCCGAAGCTCCCAGTTGGCCCGACGGCCAGGTTGGGAGTTAGGCGCGCGCATCATAGCGAGTAACTATGACTTGAAGGGGAGTTTACCAAAGTGAGGTGCGCGACACTTGGTATTAGAGCTTAGAGTTCAGTACGCGATCGTCCTTGGGTTTGGCCTCATCATGGGGTCGGGCAAGCCAAAGCGAAAACGGAACGACCCGAAAGATGATTATCCTGGTGAGCCCGATAGGGGCGACGAGTCACCGAAGTAGCCATTTGAGGAAGCGATGCATGCTTTTGAAAGCGAGGCCGCTCAAGAATGGGAGGAATCTGAGGAGTCGGAGCCCGAGGAATCCCTAAGAGCTCCGCAAGACCAACAGATGCCTCCCATGCCAGCAGTTTTTTGGGAAGGGTTGTTGGTGCAGTTTGGCGGGACGTTGAAAGACGTGTTGAAGGCGACTAATGCCACTTCCACTAAGACAAAGTTTAAGGTGAAGCCTAAGGAACCCGACATCTTTGAGGGCGTCCGAAATCGGAAGGCACTCAACACCTGGCTCTTGGAGCTAGAGCAATACTTCCGGGTGGCCAAGTTGAGTAACGAGGATCGGGTGGAAGTGACTCCCACCTATTTGAGGGGCTATGCTCAACAATGGTGGCAGAAACGCCTCCACAACCGAGGTCCAAACCTGGAAACCTTGAACTGGAGTGGGTTCAAGGAACTGATGAAGAGACAGTTTGTGCCCCTCAACGCGTCCTCGCTCGCCCGGGACAAGATGAGGAATTTGAAGCAAACAGATGACATTCGGGGTTATGTTCAGGCTTTCAATGTGCTGTTGCTCGAAGTCGCGGACATGGCAGGACTAGAAATGGTCTTCAACTTTGTGGCGGGACTGGCCCCATGGGCCAGACGGAAGTTGGAGGAAAAGCCACCTAAGACTTTGAACGAGGCAATTGAGAGGGCTGAATGCTTCTTGGATGTCCTAAGGCGAAAGACAAGGCCGTATGGAGCTGAACCACAAGATGACCCGGTGGGAGGGTAACTCTTTTCGACCGGAAAAGAAGTGGGATAGGCCACACGGCGTCAATGGCACGTGGAAATCGAAGGGGGGGCCTTCACACGCCAAGACAACACCCGCTGCTCCGAAAGGAAAATCAGGTGCGACGCCTTATGGCGGACAAAAGGCGACCTTCGATAGAGTGTGCTTTAATTGCGGGGAGCCCGGGCACATGGCTAAAAAGTGCGCAAAGCCCCGACAATTGAACATGACTCAGGCGACCACAGAGCTGTCGGAAGAGTCCATCAGCCGCTTGGTGGAAGGGGTGGTCGCCAAGACTTGCAAGGTAGGCAACTACTCTTGTGAGTTGTATCAGAAAACTAGCGCCCTGCCTGCTACAGTTGCTGCTTGATGCATGCCCTACGCGACCTCTTTGAATGCTTGCTTGCAAATCACCTTGAGCTTCCTCAATCCAAGAGGTGTTGAATGAGTCTTTGTGAGTGATGATGATACTATGTAAAATCAACCAAGCTGTAACATGAATGGGTACATATTCCAGATTGCAATCCATTCGTTTTAATAAAATCCTCCACCTTCCCTTCAGTATGCCAAAAGCTCGTTCTATGCACATTCTTGAGCTTGATTGCATAAAATTCCAATTTGCCTGCTCCCCAGTAAATCCATCTTTGCTTCCAATAAATGGAGCAAACATCCATGGCCTGCATTGATAAACAACATCACCTAGAAGGGCATAGGGATTCAAGCCTCCATTGTGGCATACACGGCCAATTTGTGATTTTCCAAACTGGTTCCAGTCATGAATACTTACCACACCACCCTATATCATAATCCCAAAAGCAACATGAGGTGTCGACAATGCCTTGTAATAAGACAGGATGAAAACCCTTCCTGTTATGATAATCAGGTGCATGCTCAACAGGGGCAATAATCGGAATATGACTGCCATCAATCGCCCCTATGCACCAAGGTGTACCATGTAAGATTCAAAATCTTTACTCATTTCTCCCATATTGGATGCACATGGCCATTTGATGTAGAGTTCACGATAACTAGTCTTCAGTGCATTACAAAATTCCAACACGATATTCTAAGCATGGAAATTCCTACTCCATAGCAATCTAAGAGTGTACTCGAGGTATTACCAGTGGCCAACCTTGCTATAGAAATAGCAACCCTAGTCTCCACTGGAATAGCAATTCGACAACTAGTATCTTGTATCTTCAGAAAATGAGCTATCTGTGCACACAAGTACAAGAAAGTTTCTCTTGACATCCGCATTCTGTCCTTGAACATTTTGGCACTGTAAGATCCCATGATATATGTATCTGCAAAACCTTTAGGTCTCTCAAATGCATGGATCATTTCCTTCTTCGAACCAGACCTGTTGTTTTGCAATATCAAACTGTGAAGCATGGTCAATACAGTTTGGAGATGGTTGTTGATTTCTAGAGAATGTCTACTCGACATAGCCTCTAAAATAATGAATATGGAAAATTGAAGAGCAAGTGTTGCAAGGAGATCCCTTCCTGAAGGCTCCATGGCTGTGTGCGATACTCTCGACAAGAAAACCAGACAATTTGAGCGCGATATCTTGTCCAGTGGACCCTTTTTGTCCACTGCTCGGTGTGAAAACGCTATGAAGCTCGTCCGCTGGGTTCCCACAACTTCCCGCAACTTTTGATGAATGGGCATCTGTGAAGCGGCCGAAACAATGGACAAACGTTGTTTTTGAGTGTTTTGTCCGGTCGCTAGTCTGGAAGGGACCTAAGTCATGGCTAGAGAGAATTTTGTCCGGGGATCGTCTGCGTTCGAATATATGGGGCAGTAATGGTGGGGAAGGCAGTCCGGACATGTCCATGGTTCGCCATACTCCACGCCATAAGCAGTTTGGCGGGGCGATGGCGGGACACCGTTGGAGATGCTCAATTATTAAGTTAGAGCATGCCCAACAAAGGTTCAGTAAAGTGCCTCGCCATCACTATGTTAAGAAGGCATATGGGGCCCGCAAGCTAGATGGCAGGTGGGCTGGCAAGCGTAACAAGAGGGGAGTACTGGCGCCAGGCTGAGGTGAGAGTGGGCCCCGCCACCTGCCCGCCACAGGTGGTAGCTTAGCGGGGGAGAATGCCACGCACCAAAACTTGTCTAGATAGCGCGCTAGTAGGGCTAAACTTGGTGAGGCTCACCATTTTGAAGCGCGTGAAAGTGCTCCTGGGGCCGTCCGACAGCGGCGGCCACGCTATTTTGATGATAGTGCGCCAGATAGAGCGCCTGCTGGGCATGCTCTTACCACCACAACAACCCCACCCCCCCAAAAAAACAGCTTACAGCCAGCTTGCCAACCTGGTGATTGTGGGCTCAAATCCCAGCTGCGTCGTTGGCTGCATGGTGTTGGTTGGAAGGCTGTCTAGCGTTTGTGGAGAGTGAGAGAGAGACAGGGAGTGCAGGCTCTGCGGTGCTCAACATGGTGCAGCTGCCAATGTCTGTGTGATGCGTTCTCAAAGAAACATCTACTAAAGTATTGGGTATGCTCCACTTCCCCCTCTGGCATGAAGAATTTGAACACCACAGAAGCTGTCCAACCTTGTGCATTCATGCTGTTACCTGCGAAAAGGTGGGGACAGAATCTGGCATTGATCTTTGGGATGTTCATGATGCAGGGCAGTGGGGTTGCAAGTATGGAGGCAGACCCAGTTGTTTCTTGTGCATCCCAGTGGGGGCGCATGTGTGGGTCTTGGCACGTCCGCTGTTTTGAACGGAGTGAGAGAAACTACAGCGAGGGAATGGAGCAAGAACAGGACGAACAGTTGGGGTACTGGTGGGAATATGGCTTCAGTGTGGGGGACGCTTGAAGGAGGCGGTGCAACTTTTGGATGTGATGGAGCAACGAGGCTTTTGGGCATATTCCGAGACCTGCGCTCGTCTCTTGCAGGGGTACGCAAAGACGAAGGCCCTCGCAGATGGGAAGGGGGTCCATGCCCACATCATCAAAAGTGGATTTGAGTCAAACATGTTCCTTGCAAACACCCTTGTCAGCATGTATTGCAAGTGCGGAAGCATTGGGGATGCGCGCCGAGTGTTTGACAAAATGCCTCAACGAAATGCGATTTCTTGGACTGCGATGATTGGAGGATTAGCTAAGCAAGGGCAGGGAGAAGCTGCATTTGAACTCTTTCGGCAAATGGAAAGAGAGGGCGTGAAGGCAGACAGGGTTACTTTCATGAGCATTCTGAATGCATGTGCTGGGCCAGTAGATCTAGAACATGGCAAGCGGCTCCATGCGGGCATTATTACAGCTGGATTTGAGTCAGACGTGAGAGTGGGGAACGCCCTCGTCAGCATGTATTGCAAGTGCGGGAGTATGGCGGATGCGCGGCAATTGTTTGATAGGATGCCTAATCGAGATGTGATCTCATGGAATGCGATGATTGCAGGATGCGCTCAGCAGGGCCATGATGAGGAGGCTTTTGGACTCTTTGGGCAAATGCGAAGAGGCGGCGTGACGGCAGACAGAGTGACTTTCTTGAGCATTCTGAGCGCATGTTCGAGCCCAGTGGCCCTGGAACCCGGCAGGCATCTCCATGTGTCTATCATGAAAGCTGGACTGGAGTCAGATGTTGGAGTGGGGAATGCCCTCATCAGTATGTATTGCAAATGCGGGAGTGTGGTGGATGGCCGCCGGGTGTTTGACAGTATGCACGAACGAGATGTGGTCTCATGGACGGCGATGATTGCTGGATGCTCTCAACATGGTGATTGTGAGAAGTCTTTTGAACTCTTTCGGCAAATGCAAAGTGCTGGCGTGAAGCCCAACGAGGTCGCTTTCATGAGCATCCTGAACGCATGCGCCAGTCTAGCAGCCCTAGAAGAGGGCAAGTGGATCCATGACCTCATCATCAGATCAGGATTGAAGTCTGATGTTCGAGTTTCTAATGCTCTTGTCGACATGTATGCCAAGTGCGGGAGTGTGGGTGATGCACGACAAGTATTTGACAAAATTCCTGAACGGGACGTGGTCTCATGGAATATACACATTTGGTATCAACTTGACAGAGGACCAGAGAATGCAAGCCACGGTGAAAAGACTCAAGCACCAGCTTTAGATGGTTGTGGGATATGCCCATAACGGGAATGGTAAGGAGGCCTTCCAACTCTTTGAACAAATGTTACAAGAAGGAGTGAAGCCAGACTCTGTCACATTTGTTGGTGTTCTCTCTGCATGCAACAGTATGGGCCTGGTGGACAAAGGCCATAGTTACTTCCTCTCCATGAGTCATGATCATGGCATCCCACCAACAGGAATGCACTCTGGCTGCATGGTCGGCCTTCTTGGTCGATCGGGGCAATTATATGAGGCAGAGGACTTCATCAGCAAAATGCCGGTGGAGCCAAATGCTTCAGTGTGGGGGCCATTGCTTGGTGCATGCAGAATCTATGGTAATGTGGAGAACGGGCTGCAGAACGTATACTCAAATTCAAACCACAAGATGCCGGAGTGTATGTGCTGCTTTCAAATGTCTACGGTGCGGCTGGCAGGTGGGATGATATAGCAAAGGTGAGAAAGGCCATGAAGGACAGGGGTGTGAAGAAGGAGCCAGGGCGTAGCTGGATCGAAGTCAAGAATAGGGTACATACGTTCGGTGTAGAAGATAGATCGCACCCACAGACCGAGGAGATATATGCTGCGTTGGAAAGATTGGATAGACAAATTAAGGAAGTGGGATATGTTCCCGATACACGCTTTGTGTTACATGACGTGGATCAGAAGATGAAGGAACAGGCTCTTGGCTATCATAGTGAAAAGCTGGCCATTGCGTTTGGGCTCATCAGCACGCCCCCTGGGACACCTATCTGCATAATTAAAAATCTCAGGGTATGTGGGGATTGCCACACTGCCAGCAAATTTATCTCCACAATTGTTGGGCGTGAGATCATAGCAAGGGATGCCAACCGCTTTCATTTAATCAAATAATGGGGTGTGTTCTTGTGGGGATTATTGGTGATGACAACTCCACACGCACCAACACGATCTTCCGTTTATGGAGTCTTAAGCGAATGTCTGGCAAGCTTTCGGTCTTGTTCAGGGTGAGTCTAATGGCCACAAGATTCAAGGAGGTTACTACCTCTCATATATTTCGTTGATCTGATGCCATTTGTGACAGGCAACCATGAATCTTGCAGATTGTGCGTTGGCCATTCTCTGATTCACAGTTTGGTAAACTGTCCACAACTATTGCTTGCAGGGTTTTGGCAGGGGTCATTGGTGAAAATAAATGGGCTGAAGTCAAGGCATCATTGAGTGGTATGAATCCTTCTCCAACCTTCTCCTTTCGGAGCTTTCAGTTGCAACAGTATCCCACATTAATGAGTATCTTTCATATTAATGATGTTTTTCTGGGATTGTGACCAGTCTTATTGCAGTTCCTTGGGGTTCAGAGGATCTCTCTTGAGGCAGTGCATGCCACACGGATGCAAAAAACAAAGAGCACTGATTTAATGGCCCATCTGCATATCTCAGTAAAATGCTGTCTGATCTGCCCATCTGCTACTGTGCACATCGTTGAAGGTGCTCTTTTGACTTCCCAATTTCCTCTTTGGTTTAGTCTTCATCATGTGCTGGTTACATGATCTGGGCTCTGTCATTCGCTATTTTTGGAAAACCGGATGTAAGTCTCAAGTTTTCAACTCAGTGGTTTATCATGTATGGTATGATGTCTGCTTGGTGCCATGATCTTGTGACTGCAGATGGCTGAATCTTTGTGGATGTGAGTACAAGTCATTGAATGTTCTGCTACGGTGATTTGATGTTTATCTGTCTAAACACCTTCATCTCATCTACTAGATGTATGTGGCACAATCTGTGCCTTCAACACATTCAAACTCTAAATGGTTATAGCACTTCCTGTCTCTGTACACCTCTATCGTTCATTGCCTTCCTCACCATTGTTATATCATCCCACCGGCCAGCTGCAGCATAGATGTTTGAAAGCAGCACATACACTGCAGCATTTTCAGGTTCCAGCTTGAGGATACATTCTGCAGCACGTTCTGCTACCTCCACATTGCCATAGATTTTGCAAGCACCAAGCAAGGCCCCCCAGACAGAAGCATCTGGCTCAAATGGCATTTTGTTGATCAAGTCCTCAGCATCAGCCAAGCGGCCTGCGCGGCCTAGAACATCAACCATGCAGCCATAGTGCTTACCTGTGGGTGTGATGCCATGATCTATTCTCATGGAGAGGAAGTAGTGATTACCTTCCTCCACAAGGCCCATATGGCTGCATGCAGAAAGAACACTGACAAACGTGACATTGTCTGGCTTACACCCTTCCCACAGCATCTCTTCAAAGAGGTGGAGGGCCCCTCTACCTAGCCCATGCTGGGCACATGCTACTATCATCGAATTCCATGTGATCACATCTCTTTGAGGCATTGTGTCAAAGGCTCTTCGAGCATCTCCTAGACTCCCGCACTTGGCATACATGTCAATGAGGGCATTACACACTCGGACATCTGACTCAAATCCAGAGTTGCTGATGAGGGCATGAGCTTTCTTGCCCACTTCTAGAGCTGCCAAGCCGGAGGATGCATTGAGGATACTAATGAAAGTGACCTCATTAGGGTGTATACCTTCTCTTTGCATTTGCCAAAAGAGTTCAATTGACTCTTCACCATGCCCTTGCTGAGCTACTCCTGCAATTAGAGCATTCCATGATATAACATTTCGCCTAGGCATTCTGTCAAACACGGTGCGTGCCATTAAACTCCCGCATTTGCAGTACATGGTCACGAGGGCATTGCCCACCTGCACATCTGACTCCAATCCAGCTTTGATGATACCAGTATGCAGCCATTTACCCTGCTCCAGAGCTAGTGGGCCATCACATGCATTGAGGATGCTTAGGAATGTGAGTTTGCCTGCCTTGAGGCCTTCTTGTTGCATTTTCCCAAAGACTTCAAATGCCTCCTCACAATGTCCTTGCTGCGCTAATCCTGCGATCATGGCATTCCATGAGATTACGTCTCGCGTAGGCATTTTGTCGAATACTCTGCGCGCATCAGACACATTTCCGCACTTGCAATACATGCTGACAAGGGCAGTCCCCACTTGGATATCCGACTCCAATCCAGCTTTGCTCACAGCAGCATGGAGCCGATTGCCCTCTTCCAGGTCATCTGTAGAGGCACATGCATTGAGGATGCTTATGTAACTGACCTTGTCTGCGCTTACATATCGACGTTGCATTTGCCTAAATAGTTCAAAGGCCTCTTCACTGTGCCTTTGCTGGGCGAATCCCGTTATCATTGCATTCCATGAAATCACATCTCGCTTGGGCATTTTGTCAAACACTCTCCGCGCATCCAGCACACTCCCACATTTGCAATACATCGTAACAATGGCATTTCCCACTCCGATATCTGACTCAAGTCCGGCTTCGATAATGTCCGCATGGAAGCGTTTGCCCTGTTCCAAAGCTAGTGGATTGGTACAAGCGCTTAGGGCGCACATGAATGTGACTGTATCTGCCTCGAAGCCCTCTCGTCGCATTTGCCGAAAGACTTCAAGTGCCTCTTCACTATGCCCCTGCTTAGACAATCCTGCAATCATCGCAGTCCAGGAGATAACATTCCGTTTGGGCATTTTGTCAAACACTTGGCGCGCATCTTCCATCCTTCCGCACTTACAATACATGCTGACAAGGGTGTTTCCTAAGAAGAGGTTCGACTCAAATCCACTTTTGATGATGTGGGCATGGACAACCTTGCCATCTCCCAGGGCCTTCCTCTTTGCACACTCCTGCAAGAGACGAGCACAGGTTTCGGAATACTCCCAGAAGCCTCGTTGCTCCATCACGTCCAAAAGCTGCACTGCCTCCTGCGAACGTGAGCCCTTGAATAATGTGCGCACATCCCCGTTAGTTCTACAGATGTCCTGTTTGCTCTGTTCAGAATTTGGTGTTGTTTTCCCCGCTCCATCGGAGATTTGGGAAGTGCCAAGACTCATAAACTGGGCCCCATTACGACTCCCAACAAACAAATGCGTCTGTTGACAAAATGAAAACCCCACCGCGCTGCACCACAAACATTGGAAAGATCAATGCCTAATCGTCCGGCCTCTGCTCATCCAATGGGGACAAGCTGTCAATTATGCGTTTACAAGGACGGATTCTAGATTCATTAGCTTCACAACATCGAACAAGACTGATCAAAATACAACATACCGGAAAATCCGAAGCTTTGTTTCACAGACCATGACAACAAACCAGCTGCTACATCTTGAGCACCGCATGTAGAATGTGGGGAGGAACAATCGGGTTCATCTCAGTCGTTTCCACGGAGGCGACACAGCGATCTTCTCCCGGATTGAGGCGGATCGAGGAATTTCCAAGTATGAATTCCTGCGAGGTAGTCGGAGGTCGCATTGTGATGTATGATCTGAACACATCCTGCCGCCATGGATAGCTGGAAGTAATCTGAGGGGGAAAGTGAGAGAGAGAGAGGAGGAGAGAGCACACGTTTATAAACGTTGGTTTGAATAGTGCGAGAGCAAACCTTTTGTTACCCAATCACATATTTAACTTGTAGTAAACGACCTATTCTTGGAAAACGGTAACGACGGAAATCTGGGCTCCGGGCCCGAAGGCCATGCAAGGGAGCTCTGAGCTCTCTGCGCAAGATGTAGGCCAGCAGCTGGGCCTTGTTGTGATGGGCTTGCAAAGGACAATCTGGACTGTGTGGTGCGCTCTAACTCCATCCCTGTTTCTGTAGTGTGAATCTGAACAGAAGGAGAAGTTTAGAACTTGTGAACGCTAAGCTGGTCCCTGCGAATACAGATCATTTCTATACAATCAGGCATTGATGATTTGGATGCTTATGATGCAGGGGGGTGGAGTTTCAAGTCTGGAATCAGACTCAGTTGTTTGTTGGGCATCAGAGTGGGGGGACGGGTATGAGTCTTGCCACGTTTTCGAATGTAAGAAAGACAATAGCAGCGAAGGGAGGAAGAATCACCAAGGACAAGGATGGAACTAGTGGGGAGGTGAGCACAGTTGGTAAGGCGGGTCGAGTGAAGGAGGAAATTCTACTATTAGACCTGGTGCAGCAACGAGGCTTTTGGGCTTATTCCACTGTCTGTGCCCGTCTCTTACAGGGGTATGCAAAGACAAAGTCCCTTGCAGATGGCAAGGCTGTCCATGCCCACATCATCAAAAGTGGATATGAGCCGAACATCTTTCTGGGAAACACCCTTCTGAGCATGTATGGCAAGTGCGGAAGTGTCGTGGATGCACGGCAAATTTTTCACAAAATGCCTGAACGAAATGTGATCTCATGGACTGCGATGATTGCTGGACTAGCTCAGGAAGGGCATGGGAAGGAGGCTTTCGAACTATTTGAGCAAATGCAACGAGAGGGTGTGAAGGCAGACAGGGTCACTTTCCTGAGCATCCTGAACGCATGTGCGGGCCCAGGAGCTCTGGAACAGGGCCAGCGGCTCCATGCGGGCATCATTGAAGCTGGATTGGAGTCAGATGACAAAGTGAGAAATGCCCTTGTGAGCATGTATTGCAAGTGCGGAAGTTTGGTGGATGCCCG
Source organism: Takakia lepidozioides (assembly GCA_030704615.1). NCBI lineage: Eukaryota > Viridiplantae > Streptophyta > Takakiopsida > Takakiales > Takakiaceae > Takakia > Takakia lepidozioides. Next base: position 45,957,682 of record CM060731.1, read on the forward strand.
CCAAATGTTTGAAAAATCGCCTAAGCGAGATGTGATCTCATGGAATGCTATGATTGCAGGATTAGCTCAGCAAGGACATAATGCACAGGCATTTGAACTCTTTTGGCAAATGCAAAAAGAAGGCGTAAAGTCAGACAAAGTCACTTTCATGAGCATCCTGAACGCATGCGCCAGCCCAGTACATCTGGAACAGGGCAAGCGTGTCCATGAGGACATCATCGAAGCTGGATTGTTGTCAGATATCCGAGTGGCGACTGCCCTTTTCAGCATGTATTGCAAGTGCGGGAATGTGGTGGATGCCCGCCAACTGTTTGACAAGATGCCTGCGCGAGATGTGATATCATGGAATGCTATGATAGAAGGATTAGCTCAGCAAGGGCGTGAAGAAGAGGCAATTCATGTCTTTCGGCAAATGGAACAAGAAGGTATAGAACCTAACAGGGTTACTTACATTAGCATCATCAATGCATGTGCCAGCCAAGCAGTCCTGGAAGAGAGCAAGTGGATCCACACCCTTATTATCAGATCTGGATTAGAGTCAGATGTTCGGGTTTGCAATGCCCTTGTCGACATGTATGCCAAGTGTGGGAGATTAAGCGATGCAAGACTAGTGTTCGACAGAACTCTCCAACGAGACGCAGTCTCTTGGAATGCGATGATTGTAGGATATGCTCAGAATGGGTGTGGAAAGGAAGCCCTCCAACTCTTTGAACGGATGCAAAGAGAAGGGGTGAAACCCACCACTGTCACATTCACTGGTGTTCTCTCTGCGTGCAGCCACATGGGCCTCATGGATGAGGGCCATCATTGCTTCCTCTCTATGAGTCGGGATCATGGCATCACACCAACAGGTGTGCACTATGGCTGCATGGTTGACCTTCTTGGCCGTGGAGGGTTCTTGGCTGAGGCAGAGGACTTCATCAACAAGATGCCATTCAAACCAGGAGGGTCAGTCTGGGGGGCCTTACTAGGTGCATGCAGGATCCATGGCAATGTGGAGGTAGCCGAACATGCTGCAGAAAGTATGCTCAAGCTGGAACCACAAAACCCTGCAGTGTATGTGCTGCTTTCAAACATCTATGCTGTGGCTGGCAGGTGGGATGATCTGGCAAAAGTGAGAAAAGCAATGAAGGATAGAGGCGTGAAGAAGGAGCCGGGGTGCAGCAGGATTATGATCCAGAATAGGATACATACATTTATTGTAGAAGATAGATCCCATCCACAAATAGAGGAGATATATTCTGAGTTGGAGAGATTGGGTAGGCAGATGAAGGAGGCAGGATACGTGCCTGACACACACTTTGTATTGCAGAATGTTGATAAGCCATCCAAGGAACAGGCTCTTTGCCACCACAGTGAAAAGCTAGCCATTGCTTTTGGACTTATCACCACTGCCCCCGGGATACCGTTACACATAGTCAAGAACCTTAGAATATGTGGAGATTGCCACACAGCTGCTAAGTTCATCTCCAAGATTGTTGGGCGAGAAATTGTTGCAAGGGATACCAACCGCTTTCATCACTTCAAACATGGGGTGTGTTCTTGTGGGGACTATTGGTGACGATGAATCCTTGAAGTTGTTGGGTCTTCAGATAGTCTTGGATTGTTTCTGAATCTTCTCTACCAGGGTCTACAGTGTGATGACAGGATAAAAGATGCACACTTGTAGATACACTTGTTGTTAAGGTTGACCCAGTTCTCTTTGTTGGAATGTTGCTTACCTGGGAGGAACTTCCTGATCCCACATGTGTCTTTCCCAAGCCCATCACATATTGCAGACCTCCTTGCATTGCCTTGTGTGAAGATTTCCATAGTTACCGTTTTCCAAGAATAGGTCGTTTACTACAAGTTAAATATGTGATTGGGTAACGAAATGTTTGCTGTCGAACTATTCAAACCAACGTTTATAAACGTGCTCTCTCTCCTCCACTCTCTCTCTCTCTCACTTTCCCCCCTCAGATTGCTTCCAGCTATCCATGGCGGCAGGATGTGTTCAGATCATACATCACAATGCGACCTCCGACTACCTCGCAGGAATGCGTACTTGCCAATTCTTCGATCCGCCTCAATCCGGGAGAAGATCGCTGTGTCGCCTCCGTGGAAATGACTGAGATGAAGCCGATTGTTCCTCCCCATATTCTACGTGCGGTGCTCGAGATGTAGCAGCGTTTGTTGTCATGGTCTTTGAAACAAAGCTTCGGATTTTCCGGTATGTTGTATTTTGATCACTCTTGTTGGATGTTGTGAAGCTAATAAATCTAGAATCCGTCCTTGTGAAACGCGTAATTGACAGCTTCTCCCCAGTCGGTTCAGCAGAGGCCAGACGATTAGGCATTGATCTTTTCAATAATTATCGTGCAGCGCGGTGGGGTTTTCATTTTGTCAACAGACGCATTTGTTTGTTGGGAGTCGTAATGGGGCCCAGTTTATGAGTCTTGGCACTTCCCAAATCTCCGATGGAGCGGGGAAAACAACACCAAATTCTGAACAGAGCAAACAGGACATCTGTAGAACTAACGGGGATGTGCGCACATTATTCAAGGGCTCACGTTTGCAGGAGGCAGTGCAGCTTTTGGACGTGATGGAGCAACGAGGCTTCTGGGCGTATTCCGAAACCTGTGCTCGCCTCTTGCAGGGGTGTGCAAAGAAGAAAGCCCTGGCAGATGGCAAGGTTGGCCATGCCCACATCATCAAAAGTGGATTTGAGTCAAACGTCTTCTTAGGAAACAACCTTGTCAGCATGTATTGTAAGTGCGGAAGGGTGGAGGATGCGCGCCAAGTGTTTGACAAAATGCCCACACGAAATGTTGTCTCATGGACTGCGTTGATAGCAGGGCTAGCTAAGCAAGGGCATTGTGAAGAGGCCTTTCAATTCTTTGGGAAAATGCAGCGTGAAGGGTTTAAGGCAGACAAGGTCACTTTCCTGAGCATCCTGAATGCATGGGCCACCCCCAAATACCTGGAAGAAGGCATGCGGATCCATGGGGGAATCATAAAAGCCGGATTGGAGTCAGACATCCTGTGGGGAGCCCTGTCAGCAGTATTAAAGGCGAGTGGGGATGTCGTGCAAGCGCGGAGAGTGTTTGACCAGATGCCCAAGCGAGATGTAATCTAATGGAATGCGATGATTGCAGGATTAGCTCAGCACAGGCATGGTCAAGAGGCAGTTGAGCTTTTTCAGCAAATGCAGGCAGGGAAGGCTTGCAGGCAGACAGGGTCCCTTTTATGAGCATCCTAAACGCTTGTGACAGCCCAGTAAATTTGGAACAGGGAAAACAGCTCCATGCGAGTATTATTAGAGCTGGAGTGGAGTCAGATGTTCAAGTGGCGACAGCCCTTGTCAGCATGTACTGGAAGTGCGGGAATGTGGAGGATTCGAGCAGAGTGTTTGACAATATGCCTAAACGGGATGTGATCTCATGGAATGCAATGATTGCAGGATTGGCTCAGCAAGGGCACTGTGAAGTGGCATATCAACTATTTCAGCAAATGCAACAAGAAGGTGTGAAGGCAGATTCGGTCAAGTTAACGAGCATCCTCAATGCATGTGCGCGCCTAGCAGCCCTGGAAGATGGTAAGTGGGTCCATGCCCTCATCATCAAATCTGGATTGGAAGCAGATGTCCGAGGGTCTGATGCCCTTCTTGACATGTATGGCAAGTGTGGGAATGTGGGAGACGCACGTCAAGTGTTTGACAGAATTGTCAAACGCGATGTGGTTTCTTGGAATGCAATGATTATAGGATATGCTCAGCATGGACATGGTAAGGAGGCCCTCCTACTCTTTGATCAAATGAAACAAGAAGGGATGGAACCAGACGACGTAACTTTCATTGGTGTGCTCTCTGCATGCAGCCATGTGGGCCTTCGGGGACAAAGGTCATCATTACTGTTTCTCTATGAGTCATAATCAGTATTTGCCAACAGGAATGCACTATGGCTGCATGGTTGATCTCCTGGGCCGTGCAGGGCGCTGGGATGAGGCAGAGCGTTTTATTAATGAAATGCCATTTAAAACTGATGCCTCGATATGGAGGTAATTTGCTTGTGCCTGCAGAATCCATGGCAATGCGGAGGTAGCAGAGCGGGGCTTGAATGTATTCTGAAGTTGGAGCCTGAGAATGTTTCAGTTTATGTTCTCTCTCACACTCTATGCTACGGCTGGGAGGTGGGATGATGTGGCAAAGGTGAGAAAAAGGATGAAGGACAGCAGTGTGAAGAAGGAGCAGGGTTGCAGCTGGATTGCGGTCCAGAACACGGTACATTCAATTGGCGTACAAGATAGATCACACCCACAAACAGAGGACATCTATGCTGAGTTGGAGAGAGTGGGTAGGCAGATGAAGGCGGCGGGATATGTGCCGGACACACGCTTTGTGCTGCATGATGTCCCTCAACAGGCGAAGGAACAGGCTCTCTGCTATCACAGCGACAAGCTGGCCATTGCTTTTGGGCTCATCAGCACACCCCCTGGTACCACAATCGCATAATTAAAAACCTTAGGGTATGCGGTGATTGCCACACTGCCAGCAAGTTAGCTCCCCGGATTGTTGGTCGAGAGATTATTGCAAGGGATGCCAACCGCTTTCATCACTTCCAGAATGGGGTGTGTTCTTGTGGGGATTATTGGTGATCATGAGTATAAGAGCAAAAAATTAGTTATTTGGTGCCTCCCAAGCTTCCCTACTAGTTCCTTCATGTAAAAGGCTCCTCTTAGGGTGGATCATGGGGATGAATATGTTCGATCCTCCGGCAAATGGTCATGGTGCGGGAAGTATTCACATGCATTGTTATGTGGGTACTTAAGAATGAAAGGCCCTTTTCTGAAAGGATGACATAAACTGCCATTGCAGCTTTCACCTTCCCCTCCGTTCAAGAAGCTCAACTAGGCGACATCTGGATTGTGGATGTCTACTTACATTATATTGCTTCAATGATAAAGAACTTTCCCGAGGATAGGGGGAAGGTCGGGATCAGATTCATTGTTACAGGTAAGTTGCAAGTGAGAACTCCATGATGGCAGCAGTGGCCCCATTCTGCTTTTCCATCCAATCCCTCCCTCTCCCATGCTTTCTGCTCCACTGGCAAAATTTCTAGGGAATGTGAGGTAGGAAGGGATGTTGTAATGCACATCTCCTTCTCCCTCTCTCATGCTATGCAATCACACTCGAGCAGGTGGGCCAGTGGTTGGTAGTTTGTGCCTGGCCTGTGCATAACCTAGGTGATCTAGGGTGTAAGGTGTCCACCTTTCAAGGGAAGGCAGTAGTCCCTGGGTATGAAGAGATAATTTATGCTTCCTTCAGGGAGGTGTCATCCGTCCTTCGTTGCTATGCAATCATGAATGGTGTGCAAGTACTATTTATTTCCGCCCGGGGTGTGTACGGATCCTCTTTCAGTAAACCATCCACAACTCGTTTCTGCAGGCCAACAAACAACTGAGTGCTAAAGGCAGCGCCCAATAGTATGGCCGCAAGGTACCAGTGAGAGAAAATTCATATAAAAATTTTAACCACCATTTTCATGGGCGATTATCTCCTGCAGGTCTTTGTGATGGCTACACCAGTCTCCAAATGGTATCTCAAAGGGCCACCCTTGAGGCCGGGATCACAGATGATTTTGCTGAAAATACTTTCTTGCCTACTTTGCTCTTAAGATTGGCCTTGGAAACAGTTCAATAAATTCTGCATCTGGCCTACTATGGATTCCAGTGTTATTGAATAGGACTTCTTGCAAGCCTCAGGACAAAGGTCAGCATGCTGACCAAACAGACCATCCGAAAGTATTTGTCAAATAAAAGTATTAAATATGTATGTATATATATATGTATCAATGTATTAAGCAAGGTTGCACGCCCGCATTAAGTTCTTACATTATTCCTATTATCTTCCTTATAAAGGAACGAAATTCTTTGGATGAACAATTTTATGCATGCGGGAGGGGTTTTGCTGAGTAGGGCATGGTTTGCATGTATTCCATGCATTTTGTTTCCGAACGTTGAACAATAATTTGAAATCTCAATAAATTAAAAAAAACTAATAAGCTATTAAACATATAAGGGTATGTTTTATATTTTCTCAAATTTGTCAAGCTATGGCAACTGCAAAGAAAGAAAGAAAGACTAGAGAAGGAAGGAAGTATATCATGTCTGGAGAGAGCCCAGAGGATCCATGTGACCATGCAAATTTTGGAGGGTTGGTTACCGGAGGGAAGAACAAAAGGCACACAACCAATTTTCACATGGTTCATTTCTTCATAGCTTGTTCCAATGTTTTTGTTTTGTTGGCTCTGTCCCGCAAGGGATAGAGGCATTGTGGAGACTTCTTGCCTAGGCGGAGAACTAGGCTTATTCATTAAGCCTAGAGAGAGAGCCCCTAGTCATTATAGGGTTGGACCCGCAAGGGATAGAGGCATTGTGGAGACATCTTTAGGGAGAGAACTAGGCTTATCCATTAAGCCTAGTCTATGGAGGGTTGATGGGAATGATTCATGAAGCCCTAGAAAAAGTATTAAACAACAACCACAAAATCACCAAAGGACAGAGCCTCTTGTGGCGGAGATGCTTGTTTTGTTTTCACAATGTACGTTAAGGGTTAACGGCCACTAGGCCCATCTTGGATATTGGTGTGCACGTAATCGGACCTCCTGAATTGCATGTTGCATATGAGGGGATGCAATTTTTGTGCCTTTGACGTAGACCATGTGTGTTGGATCCGGTGCTGTCCTGAGAAGCCAATCTAGCAAACGGAGAGGAAGCCCAACATTTCCTTTGGTTCTCCAACACGAGCCATCTCTCTGGAGGTCACTCCCTACATGCAAAAAGGAGAGGTAAAGTTGAAAAGAAAACTGCACATCCAACTGTTTTGCACATATTTCCCAGTTCTCCTGCACAATTTAATATTTAATATTTAATATTTGATGCCTCCCGAAGGAAGCGTAAATTATGGTGTCTCTTCACCCCGAAGGGTTGCTGCCTTCTGCTAGGAAGGTGGACACCTTTGTGACACCAGGGGTGGATTGAACCCACAACCACTTCCGAGGTGGTATGTGCCCATTACCACTGGGCTACAACTTGGTTGTCTCTCATGCGGCCATTCTATGGACATGTTTTCTGGACTAGGGCTTCGCGTTGCTCCACACTACTAGCGACGACTTCTGAGAACAACGTCCAGATAGACGGGCTATATTCAAGTTTTATGAACATATGAACATTTTTTGGCTGTCTTGTAGAGAGACTACGCATCATGCTAAAATCAACGGAGAAAATATGGTCAAAGGACCTTACACTGTGTCAAGCCTCCGATTGTTATGGTGTGCTGAATTATGCTCCCTAGTTTTCCCTTCCTCTTATGCCAAAGCAAGAGAGCCCATTGCAATTTGAGGATTGTTTCATTTGATATTAATTTGACGGGTGTAATGACTCTGGCTCGTTTCGATACAACAAGTAGATTTTGTTTATAACTATTGTTTATATGATATATTTTTCATCTTTATTTTCCTTAGTTTAGATTTCAAATTGTTGAATAGGGTCGAAAGGGAGGCGCGATGGCGGAGCTGCGAGACAACCTCCAACGGTCATCAGAAAACTTCTTCCATCTCTATCAGTTCCTATCGACTTCCTGCTTACTTTACTTACATCAAATAGCAAATACTCCCAAGCTTAGCTTTCTAATGATATGCACATTACAAGTTTTTGTTTGGTTCTCTTTCAATACTTTCTTCTACAGTGTTCATCCTAACATCTTGCTTCATTTCATCTCCATCTTGGCTACCTGCATCATCCCTAATCCTCCCACCACAGCCGTCTTTAGCTTCTAAGCTGTTCGCTTTCTACAGTGACGTTTCCCGCCTATACCCCCCTCCTCCACTTTTTCCGCCAACCCCTCTCTTAAGCTCCATATCCCTCACAACCAGCGGAGTCCTTAAAACACCTTCCGTTTTGTTAATTATGGCTCCCGGAAGCAACCAGCTGCGTAACAATGAGAAGATGGCGATTCGTGGGAACATCAGAGGGCAGCAGAGTCAGCACAGAAGACCCACCCCATTACGGGCTTTTTTATGGCACACCAAGCTCGATCCAGGATAGCTTCTGCCAGTGGTTCAGTAAGACATCCCTCCCCTCCCATTCCCACCAACCCTCTCTCCCCTCCCCAACCACTTCTCAAAATGCCCAGGTTAAACTCCTTCCCAAAAGGAGTAACAGTTTGCAAATTCGAAACTAGGATACCCTGTGTCGCGGCCCTTTGCCTTGAGGGCAGGGGGTCGGGACACAAGAAGGGCTGCCCCTGTGGTGGGGGCAGTGACAACAATAGATGCGAGGGCTGAAGCACCCTTGAGTGCCCAAGGCGCTCACTAGGTGGAGCCCCGCACACCGGGTTGCGATGGGGGTGGTTCCACGAGGGGTGGTGGTAGCTTAGTGGGTCTTAGTGGGGGTGGCATAAGACTCATGACCATGGGGCGGAGACCTTGTGGTGGGAGTCGTGGGGAGTCTTGGGACTCATCACGGTCCAATGGGGCCGTGGTGGGTGGGCCAAGACTCACCGCGACTCATCACCGGGAATCGAGGGTTTTCGTAGTGGTTCGCCATAAAATGGCATGGTTGTTTTGTGGAACCCCCGCGGACAGTCACAGAAGTATATATAGGGAGTAGTAACCCCGGGAACGGTGCAAGCCCATTGGTGACCTAAAGCTGGTGAGTGAGCGAGCGAGCCGGAAAGCGACCAAGGAGTGGGGAGCTATTCCGGACTGCCATCTACCAAAGGGAATTTCCACTAGGCCCAAATTGGTGGAGGGTCTAGTAAATGGGTTTCAGTTGTTGGGAGCCCACTTGGACTCTGAAGTGGATGGGGAAAATTACAAAATGGAGGTTCAAAGGACAAGAGATTATATTAATGGCACCAGACGGACAGATCACTCTCACTCTTCCTCAGACTCCCAGGTGGAATCTTCTACGCAAGAGGGGAATCACAACATGATGGACTCGGTGAAAGGAGCCAAACAAGTATCCTCCCCAACAATCATTGACACAACCCAAGCTAATTCGCTACCGAACTCTCAAGTGACTTCTCCACCCAAGGTCTTAACTCCCTCATCTCCACCTTCCCCAAACCAGGTACCATCCTCTCTCTCACCCTGTTTCATTTATCAGGTCTTATTTGGGAACCCTGCTAGACATTGGATGTTATGCGAGAAAGAGAATTACGTGGGGGGGGGAGCAGGCCAGACATAGGCTACCAATGTTTGATTTGCCAGAAAACATACCCTCTGGAACTCTTCCATCCGATGGCTCAATCAGTGAGAGATACCCTGGTTTTAACGATCTTTTCAACGCGGTGTTCTTCCCGGCTGAAGCCTCGGTTTTATCTGTAACCATCTCCATAGTGTCTACAAAACAATTCCTTTCATCCCATAACCTACCCAAAAACACAAAACCAAGAGGGGTTTTCATACTCATCCAGAACAAAACTCGAAAGCCCCCGGACAATTATATCTGAAAAAATTCCCTGCGAACAAGAGACAGTAGGGTTAAATTCTTCTACCACACTTCTAGGCTATTAAATGAGACTGTCAGCCTCAGCCTACCTCGACCTGCCAATGATCTTTAACCTTCATTCATGGAATATAAGAGGGCTGGGAGCAGACCCAGCTTCTCTAAAAAGGCTGAAAATCAAAACCTGGCTGACTCCCTTCCTTGCAAATCATTCCATCATATTTTTGCAGAAGCATAAACTAGATCAAGGGAAAATAGATAGCCTCTCTGATTATCTATGGCCATTAGCTAACTCCTAATGGAAACCCACTTCCACGGGTACGAAAGGAGGTACTGCAATACTTCTTTCACCTACCATTCAACCGTTCCTCACAACGTAGGACACCTGGCTCCCCAGAAGATTGCAATTTTGTGCCTTATCCCTACCCAACTCAACAGGTCCGATTGGGCTGGTGAATATCTATGCACCCAACAATTCTACTGACAGAGCAGAATTTTGGAACACTCTCAACACAAAAATGAGGGAACAACCTTCAATAGATAGTTGGATATCGTCCGAATATGGTGGAGATGCAAGAGGATAGAAGAGGCGCGGGGTTATTTACCTCAAACCTAGAAGAAATGGACCAGTGGCTCAACTGCATGCAAACACACAACCTCACAGATGCAGTGCCAATATTTGGACAGTCATCAAACATCACCTTTACTGGTCCAATAACCGTTCTCTTGTAGATCTAAGTATGGCTCGTCTTGATAGGGCTTACCTTTCCCTTGACTTAGTTCAATATGCTAAGAGAGCCCCTCAAGAACCAATACCCTTATGCTTTGACCATGCACCAATTACCCTCTCCATAACCCTACCAAACTCTTACAGAAGGGGTAGAGGCCTTTACAAAATAAATAACCTCATCCTTAAGCTGCCAAGCTTCAAGCAAGGCCTGCTAAGGGCTTACACTCAGGCGGGAAGTGACCTCCTGGACCCTACGCATCTCTTCCTAGCCAAGCTGAAGGCTGTCAATATTGAAAGTCAGAGGATGAGTCAGGAACTAGCAAGCATCAGAAAGAGGAAGGTCATGGCCTTAAACAAATGCCTCAAAGTCTGTCAATCGAAAATAGAATCCACTCGCTGTGATGAAGACACATAACGTACATATGTCCAAGCCAGAAACAACCTTGACATTCATCACAAAATCCAGGAGAGGAAGTGGAAATTGCAAGCGGGTGTCAACTAGTCCACAAAAGGAGAAAAAATGAATAAATATTTTTTTGACAAAACAAGATTGAGACGTGCCTCTCAAACAATTTCTGAGCTCATTGAACAGCCATCAGGCAATTCAACTTCTACACCAAAAGCCATGGCCATGATGGCTGGCTGGCACTTCCATAATCTTTTTCATAATGACTTTGACTCCCTGCAACCAACAGAAGAACAAACATCATGTTTGATACACACCCCTACCCTGCTGTCCCACCAGTTCGCTTCCCATTAGAAGGAGAGTTCACAAATATAGAGCTGGGTGAAGCATTATCGAAACTACAGAACAACAAATCTCCAGGCATAGACGGTTTATCGGTGGAATTTTACAAAGCATTGTGGCCGGAAATCTCCAGGGATTTCACTGCAATGGCAAACCACGTGTTTCAACGGGGACACATGCCCACAATTATGACACAAGGAGTTATAACCTTACTCTATAAAAAGGGTGATAGAACAAACATATCGAATTATCGGCCCATAACCCTCCTCAATGTAGCTTACAAGATAGTGGCGAAGGCACTGGCCCTTAGATTGCAGCCTCTATTTCCAACTATAATTAGGCCAAATCAAACAGGGTTTATCAAGGGTAGATACATATTGGATAACCTCCTTCTAGCCCAGGAAATTCCAGACTTCGCTGCTAGAACAAACCAACCTATTGCCCTCCTTCTTTTAGACTTTGAGAAGGCTTTCGATCGTGGAGAATGGTCATACCTGCTGGCAGCCCTGGCCAAATTGAGTTTTCCCCAATCCTTTTGCAAATGGGTCAGGAAATTACTCACCGATGCATCTAGCAGAGTCTCAATCAATGGCCATTTATCAGCTTCGTTCCCTCTGCAACGCTCAGTGAGGCAAGGGTGTCCCCTCTCACCTTTCCTGTTTCTGGTGGTGGCAGATACACTCGGCTATATGCTACAACAAAATCAGTTTATAAAGGGCCTCAGGGTCACTAACTACATCACCAGGCAGTACAATTTCTTGGTAGACTCGATGTTGCTCTAAACAGATTCAGGAAATCGAGCGCCTGCTTAGGAACTTTGTTTGGGGAGCCAAAACCTCATCCCAAAACAAACGACCGCATATAGCCTGGGCCCAAATCTGTTTACCCAAAAAAAAGGGGGGGTTAGGGATACTCGATCCAAACACAGATTGTAGCTCTTCTTGGCAAATGGATACCCAGGTTTCTAGGGCTGGAGGGGGGATGGTGGAAATTCTTGGTCTATGACCACATTACAAAATCCTCCCCTCTCAAGACTACCCAAAGGAGCCCTTCCCTACGTTGGCTCACTCAAGGATTTAATCTTAAGACAATGGGATATGCTCTATGGTCTAACATCTGGTCAGCCTGGGGGCGGCTAAGGAAACTGCTTGTAAAAGCCCAGCCAAGTACCTTCTATGAAGTTAAGAGACAACACTTGTTTCTAAACGACACTCCTCTGACCCCTTCTCAGAAAAACCAGGCAAAAAAGTGGTCCAAATGGGACTGCCTTGGCATCAGACAAATTCATAACATATGGTCAGGGATCGGTTTCATATCTCTACAATCTATGGCTCAGGCTGTAGGCCTCGCAAGGGCCACAAAAGGCCACCAACAACTTGTTCAATCTGTACCAGTGCAGTGGTTGGCCACCCTTTCCGCAGGCCCTCCGGAACCAGTCCCAAAATCTTGGGCACTCATCAGACTTCACAACCAGCTTACCATTGTTTTTGTAGATGACATATCCATAAATGACATAGATGTTTTCACATTCGCCATCAACACCACCTCCCTAAAGATTCACACTTACCTCTACAAAACCTTTGACAATCCAAACTATTCCTCTCACCCCAATCCGTGTCTGCTGCTGGACAGCCACGGATAAGGGAATGAATCCCTAGCTGCCCCCCCTCACTATCACCACTAGAGCTTGGCTAGCAACCAACTCCTTTGTTTGGATTTTGGGTAGGCCGCTGGCAGAATTGGATATTGATCCCTCCGAATGGTTATGGAAATTCAACACCACCCTAGAACCCTTCTTTGCATACACAACAAAAAAGGCTTAAAAAGCCATGTCAGTCACCCAACCCATGAACAAGAAATGGGAATCAAAATGGGGGCTCTACAACTTCCACGATGAGAACTGGAAAATCATTTGGGGCTCAGTGTGGATCAAAAACCTGGCCATCAAAGATAGCAGCTTTCCTTTGGCAGGTTGTTAATAGAGTTCTCAAAGTTGGGGAATGCCTATAGTTCCAGGGAGCCCTCTTGTGTGCTTGCTGTTCCACTGCAGTATTGGAATCCATCGAACATTGCCTTCTCTCATGTCAAGCACCAGCCAAAATCTGGCCATATGTTAAGTCATTCTATGATATTGGGACAGAAGACAGCTCACGGATACAGACCTCATTCTTAACTATGACCCAACTTCCAAGAATAGAACCCTAAATTGCCCAGTTTTTGAAACCCTCAGAGCCTTTACGATGTGGCACTTATGGAAACTACGTTGTAAGAACACTTTCCAAGGCCACACAACAACAACATCCTCTCTCATTGCCATTGTTTTTTGGGACTTACAAACTGAGGCTAGGAAAGCATGGGGCAAACTCTGTGCAGACATTGAACGTGACGCCACGAATGCAGCTGCGCTCCACAGGAAGTTTCAACACACCTGGGGCAGACAAGGCCTCATATACAGCAGCCCTATGCAAGACCAATATTGCAGCTAGAACGAGCTCCCCCCTCAAGCCTGGCGAGATCTTCGTGCACCACTCCACTCTTCCCCGGAGTTTGAACGGGACATTAACTGGAAACATCAAAAGCCTTCATTGACTGCTTCTAAGCTGCACTATAGATAGATCTCTCTCTCAGCCCCCCCATATTCAAAGATCTTCTTACTCTCTCCCCACATCGCTCTCCCTGCGTCATCGTAGACAGGGTAGGGTATAAGTTGTTAAGATTTAGGTCTCGGGCAGAGAGCCTTGTTTTTTGGTCTCTTGGACTTTCTTCCAATCGGAGGTGTTTGGCTCCTGGATCACAGATCTTTGTGTAAATGTCCATCAGTAGTGGCACGGTATTTTGTTCTACAAACTTAATCTCCATCAGGAGATGATTGGCTCTTAATACACTGAATACGGTGTGTGTGCCTTATGGCGACAACGGGGTTTTAATTTTTTTCCCCTCAATAATTATCAATAAAGTAACCAAGGATTCATTAAAAAATAAAATAAAAAATCGATTTAATGTCATGGTTTCATGGTTTTTTTTTAATTTAACGCATATTTGTTCCGGCGTTCATCATTTATTGTCTTTTCCCTTAATATATATTTTTTGGTTTTTGTCGTGTACCTAAGCATCATGCCACAACATACACCGCTGTCCACCACACAATCTAAGCACACAATCCTAGAAAGCTATACCACAATCGCCCCCCTAGCTGGTGGTTAGGTCCCTCTAACTCCAGATAGCTACAAGATGTAATAGCCACAGCCGTACTAAGTCCCTATTGTACTCAAACTCTATAGACCAAGAGGCCGGGTCAAGAGCAACCCCATCGTTAGTTGCCGTCTTGCAATCTGTGAACTTGAGTCAGGATCTCGTGTGTTGGTCTCCTAGTAGCTTGGCCTTGCATTTCTTGTTAGCCTTCCATGGTTGTATCCACTCCCACTATCCAATGCAATGCGGACATAACCAATCCCCATCATGAACCATCTCAAGAGGTGGAGTCAAGCATCCCATATGCCAACCTCTAGAGCATTGATCACACACCAGCATGGTGGCTGCCCCTTTAGCAGACCCACACAACATGCACCTCAAACTTGCAGATACCACTGCCAGGTTTGGGTCAACCCTTCCATCAACATTTGGAAGGTGACATGGCGCGCAATTACGCACATGGTCCTTCCAAATCATGTCATCCCGACCCTCCAAGATCAGGACTCCTGAGGGCAACACCTCTCGAACCCTCAAAATAGTACGTCCTGCAGTCACATCCAAGGTCGTAGGAGCAGTTTGCTGCAGATAAACATAGTCACCAGGGTTGAATCTCCGAACCCCTGGACGATAGCCCCACCACGTATGGTAGCATACCTCAACGTATCACGATGTTGTGCAATGACAAGGTTCCCGAAAGCCATGGGCATGACTTTCTTGAACAACTCTGCACGCTGCTCACATGCACATGCCCACACGTCCGGATCGTCAAGGTTAAGAACTGTAGCAGCTTCTCTGCGAATGGATGTAGGCAAATCCGGTTCTCGGCCAAAGAGAAGAAAGTATGGTGAGAAGGAGGCAAATGATGCTTGCTTGCTGAACCTGTAGCCCATGGCTAACCAGGGTAACTGAAGGTCCCAATCTCCTAGGTGTCCCTTCTGCAAGCCATACTTGCGCAAACCCCTCTTTACTGTCTGAACAACTCTCTCTGCCAAGCCAATCGTCAGGATGATCACGAGAAGTGGTGCGGTGGTCTATCAAGGCCTTGTCACACAAAGCCTGAAACTCCCCCAAGAACTCTCTCCATTGGTCCGTGAGTACCTCAGCTGGAGCACCGAATCGGCTAAGCACACAATCCAAGAATGCATACGCAGCTCCCTCACTAGCCTTATCAGACAATGGAACCAATTCAATCCACTTGGAGAAGTGCTCCACCATCACCAACACATACTTGTTGTGGCGCATGGTCAGTGGCAATGGCCCTGCGAAGTCAAGACTCCACCTGTAGCCCAATCCTATGATCGGAAGAGGGTGCAATTGTGGAGTAGGGGCGTTGAATGAAGCACGCACCTTGTCACACACCATGCACCTAGCCACAAATTGTTGCACCTCTGTGTGCATACCACGCCACCAATACTGCCCCTACAGTAGACTATGAGTGTGTCGCACCCCAAAATGCCCCAACTCCTCATAGGCATGTCGCACTAACCGTGCCCGCTGTGTTGGGTGAGGCACAATCCTCACTCGACCATCCTCCCACACTTGGAGCAGGTGTGTCCCCTCCCACTTGAACCTCTTGGCTCGTTGTAGGATCCGATCCCTCTCCTTGGCAGTCATAGTGGCTGCAGTGTCTCCAGTGCGGAGGTAGTCCAACACAACTGAATCCTCATGTATATCTTTGGTGCCACCTTGCTCATTGCTGGCCTCAGGGTCCTCAGACACTTGATCTACAGTCATCCCTATTGCAGGTCCAACCTGGCCTTCCGCTGCCAAGATACACAGAAATGCAGATGCATGCCATCCGGGCACCATCTCCTCGTCCGTCTCACCATGCCACCGAGCTCCAGTGTCATCCTGCTGGCTCGTGCATGGATTGCGACTCAACCCATTTGCATTGCGATTGACCAAACCCGGTGGATGCACCACCTGAAAGTCATACTCTTGAAGGATGAGTGCCCACCGTGCAAGCTTCCCCGTAAGCTTGTCTGACTCCATCAACCACTTGAGTGGTTGGTGATCCGTGACAAGGGTGAAGAGATTAATGCCGTATAGATAGCACCTGAAGTGTGCTACGGCCCACACTGCAGCTAAGTATTCTCCCTCATATGAGCTATACTTAGACTCTGCAACGTTGTTCGAGCGGCTAGCATAAGCCACTACGAACTCTCTTCCCTCATCATCCACCTGTGTGAGCACCGCTCCAAGCCCCAGCATGCTCCAATTGTATGCAGCTGAAAAGGACGCCCCCTGATAGGTCGTCTCAAGATAGGCGCCGAGGTTAACCTCGCCTTGAGCTCTTGAAAAGCTTGTTCTTGCTCATCTTCCCACTGCCACTCCTGGTCCACCTTGGTCAGCTTGATTAGAGCCTTTGCAATGGCACTAAATCCCTTAACAAACCGTCTATAATAGTTTGTTAACCCCATGAAAGCTCAAACTCGGCTCACATCCGTGGGGCGTGGAACTTGTGCAATGGACTCTACCTTAGTCTGCTGTACCCCCAATCCTCCAGGATATATCATGTGATCTAGATACTCAATCTGGTTGTGGAAAAACTTGCACTTTCCTGGATGTAACTTCAATCCGTGCGCCCTCAAGCGCTCAATACCCCCTGAAGGTGTCTCTCATGCTCTTCCACCGTAGCACTAAAGATGATGATGTCATCTATGTAGCACCGAGCAAACTTCACCCCTGCTAGAATCCTGACCATGACTCTCTGAAACTCTGCCGGAGCGTTCTTAAGCCCAAATGGTAAGAACCGCCACTGGTATAGGCAATCCTTCCCGTGCTCATTGATCCCCCAGAATGCCGTCTTTGATCGGCAACTGGTGATATCCGGATCGTAAATCCAACGTGCTAAAGACCTTGGCATGCCCAATGGCATCAAAGATCTCCTCTGGTGTTGGCATGGCATACCTATCGGACTTGGTCTGACGATTTACAGGCCGGTAATCACCGCACATACGTCTCTCCGTCCAATTGCCAAAGACATCCTTCTTGGCTGACATCACTGTGGCTGAAGCATACTCTCCCCCAGATAGCTCCACCAAACCAGCCTCCCAAAGGTCCTGAGTTCTCATCTGAATCAAGGACCTCTCCATGTCACTGTATCTATAGGGTCTCCGAAAGATTGGCGTGTCAGTAGCCAATTCAATGCGAATCTCTTGACCCTTCAGTGCTCCTAAGTCCTTCAAACTGAAGGCAAAGCAGTTCCTATAAGCCCTCAAGAACCGCCATATACGTCGTCTATCTCCTCCGGTGACTATAGGTCCAACATCAGGCTCCCAGTTGTCCTCTGTGACTGCAACCTTGAGTCCAGCAGGCTTAGAGGTAGAAGACGCGTCCCGTGGTTGCTATGCTGCAACCTCTTGAGCAGTGACCACTGCCTCCTCTGTCAGTGACAATGTCTCATCATGCCCCATCATCCCATCCTTGAGGACCTCCTCAATCCGAGAAAAATCCCCAACCTGATCCATCACCGCCGCCTTGGCTGCCAACTCCTTCTGAACCTCGAGCACCTCCCACGTGTGCCATGGATGCGGCCTGCACCTCGTGGTCCTCACCTGCTCGCCCCCACTTGCTGCCTGTACCGTCTCGGTAGGCAGGGAGACCATGAAGGGAAGTGTACTCCGTACTCTGCGCTGCTCAGCCATAGCCAAGCTGATAATCCAGGTCAAGCAATTGAGATCCATTGCTTGCCCCAACACCTGACGACGTGATGCCTCAGAAAGAGATGGCACCGCCGTGGTACCTGTGGTAAAACCCATCGCCCGCTCGCGCTCGTCAACATTGGGCTCCACTAATTGTTGCAACTGGCTATCCCACAAGAGGTCAGGTCCACCATCCCGAAAAGCATGGGATCCTGGGAAGCTGAGCAGTGTAGGTAATGCTGCTCGTGGTTGACCCACCCTGTTGACCACTGCCAAAGGCGAACGGTCATTGTGTCTCACACGTTGATAATGCCTCCCTGTGTCCAAAATGCTATCCACTGTGAGGTGTGCTGGCCGCTGCACCCCATCAAATGCACGCTTGAGCAGTACGGGTGGCATCAAGTTAGTCCACCATAGCCGTGGACGATGAGCCCATGACCCCACTGCAGCTGCATCCAACAACACTGCTGACCCAAGCCACGACCGGACTTGATGCACACTGGCCATCACCCTGGCCCGAGAATCACCTATCAGTGGCACATTCTCCAAGATGTATGCTGGAGATACAGCTTGATGAAGCTGCAAGTGGCGCAAAATCCGCACCATCTCCCAAAACAGACCCGTCCTCGAGTCTCACAATCCATTGCCATGCCCGGCTGATGAATGCCCTTGGCAGGGCCAACCTGCCACTACCAGATCAATGGAGCCAACCCGCTCCAAATCCTGCGCCCCCAGCAACAAAATGTCTGCTGACAAGGCTTGTTGGTATCCACGAACTGCAGACACTGGCAACAAATCAGGGTACTGCTGTACCAACTGAGCAACATGGCGCAGTGAGATGCGTCATGCAGTCTCATCCCTCTCCACATACAGGTAACGTCGAACTCGTATACCTGCCTGCAATACTGCAGCCAATCCAGTGTTGATCCCGCCAAACAAGTCCAGAAGGCATATGCTTTCATCCGGGCACTGCCACACAAGAGGTGTGGTGTCCAATGGCGACAACTGAGGTGGTCCTGGTGCAATCACCACACTCTCCTCTTCTCCTGACGGTACGAAGGCCTCTACCCAGGCTTGTTGTACCCGTCCATCAGCAGCCTGCTGCAAATCCTTGCTCGTACCCCATAATAGAGTGTGAGCAACCATGGCAGGCAACTCCGCCGTACCATGCATGTCATCCTGCTCTGCTGGAGGTGGCACATCCTCTGCATGGGCATTGCCTTCCAGCAACTCTCCATGCCAACTAACTGCAGCTGTAAAGGCGGCTAGTGTTGGCAGCTTGCCCCGCTGGGCAGCCGCAATACCCCCAATGAATGTCACAGGGAGCTGTGCACGACGACCATCCCCTGACTGCCATCCAGGCCTGTAGGATGCTGACTCCTCCCAAAAGTCCAGGGTGAAGCCCATGGGATATAACACTACCCCACCAATAAGGACATTGTAAGAGACCGCGTCTGTCACAATGGCCTTGGCTCGCATCACTGAGTCATCTACAGGATGATCTGGTTGTAGTCCAATGGTCAACTCACGCCGTGTCATGCCCCGAGCCTGCTCTGATCCTCCCAGAGATGTCTGTATCTGGAAAGGACAAGGCTCCATATCCGCCTCCATGAGGCCCAAACCTGCAATAGTAGCTCTGCCCAACATCAGTGGCTGAGCTCCTGAGTCCAACAAGACCCGCAGTGGCCGGTACTTCTTGCCTGCCGGTCCACTCAAAGTGAAAATGCCTCCCTGGTTGTCTAACAAGACAACTCCAGGTGTCACCATGGCGCGCTCAAAGGCTGGCCTAGCTGGCAGCTCCGTCAACCTGGCAGCTGCAGCTTGCCATGGCGCAGCCGTGGTAGTCTTGACCCTCAAATCCGAGGATCCCTTTGCCACTACACCTTCCAGTAACTCCGCAGAAGATGAAGTGACCTCCCCACTCTCGCAGAGTGTTGCTGCTAGTCTGAACACCTCAGCTGGTCTTAACCCCGACGTCGCAATCATGGTTGCCGAGAATAGTGGGGCTTGACACACAGAGGTCGCTACCCCCAATAACACACCGGCTGTACTAGCCTTGGTAGCAGGTGTCAGTGCTGCACGTGTAGCTCTCCCCAATGGCATAGTAACCTCCGCCTCGGTAACAGTCGGGCGAGAACTAGGTGCCATGGATGGCGTCGACACTGTCTCCGCCAATGTGAATGACTGAGGAAGCCTCGTCTGACGGCTTGCCTCCCCACGCTGTGGATCTAATTCCACCTCTGCACCTTGTGGCTCAGGAACTCGTGCTGCTCATCGAGTCACGGCTGCAGCAGACTCCACCTGCACTAGTGGTAGTGCTGCTCCGCACATGAATCCCATGCCTCCCATATCTCCTCCCTCATGAGCAGGAGGTGGACCATCCCGCCTGGGAGCCGGTACCACCTGAGCTGTAGCCATGGCAGCGAGCCTCTGCTCTAGCTGCTGAAGCCAGTTGGCCATGTCTTGGTCAACACCCTGACCTTCGCGTCCTTGGCCATGTTGAGCTTGCCCTTGGCCTGCACCTCGTGCCTGACCACCTCGTCCTCTCTGGTCTGGTCCACCTCGCCCCCGGCCACCATTGTTCCCTTGGAACTAGCCTGGGCGCAACTCAGGGTGCAAGTCATAACACTGGGCATCTCCATGCCCATACTTGCCATAATGCCCACACTGCAACTGTGCAGGCTGTGCTTGTGCCTGCCTTCTGCCACTCTTTGGGCAATCTCTCTTGACATGGGGTCCTCCACATGTCCAACATATCACCCCTGGTTGTTGTTGGCCTGCAAAAGATGCAACGGGCCTCTGCACCTGAGGTCCCCTGTAAGCTCCATGGAACTTGGGTTGGGCAACCTTGCCCCCCTGACCACGCTGTTGGGCAGTCCCTTGTACCTGTTGGCTGGCAGCTGCACCTTGTGTAGGCATGTCCTTGCCAAATCCAATGATAACAACTCGCTCCTCCACCATGTTGAGCTCAATCCGCTCAGCCAGCAGAAATACATCCGCTAATGTGGATTGGGCCGCTTGTAACCGGGTTGCATCCCGCACCCTTCTCTTGAGCTCCTTGTCCAAAATTCCATACCAGAACTAGACTGCCTGAGCTTTAGTAACCCCTTGGGTCACACTTATCAAGCGCCTCATACGAGTGTAGGCCTCTCACAAACTCTCACTGGATTTGCGCTGGAAGTCTTGCAAACTTCGCAGCTTCTCTGTCCGTACACCTTGGTAGTTCCTCCGCAACTCCTGGAAGAACTCCACCACCGGGTTGAATCTAGGCTCATGTGTTGTAATTGTGGCAGGAGGAGTAGTAGCACCTTTTGAACTGGTACCACCTGCAGAAGTGCCGGCACTACTTGTTCCACTACTAGTGCTTGTAGTTGGAGATGTTTGTGTAGCTGCTGGTGTCACCGCTGCCATTGTGCCTCTAGTGATTGAGACATAGTTAGGTGACCAATACTCTCGCCACTCTTCAATCTTCACCGCATGTCCCTGCCTAAATTCATGGTAATCATCCATGGGCGGCCCCTCAAGGTGCTGGAATAGCCCCTTCCACGCTGTCGTGCACATACATATCGCTACACAACTACATCGTTGTCCAAAACCACACAACACATGTGCACACCACACACTAGTATACCACTAGTCCACCACTAGTCCAGCCATTAGTCCAACCACTAGGCTACAACTAGTCAGTCACTAGGCTGCCACTATGCTGCCCATTATGGCAGTCACTAGTCCACACAATGATAAAGAAGAAGAATACAAGCACAAGCTCATGCGAGCTCACAAAGCTGAAGCATAAACTCATGCATATATAACCTCATCACTCAAATACAAGTCAAGCCAAGTGCACCCCACGCCATGGGGAATCCACACTACGGCGCCATAGCTAGGCGCGGTGAGGCTCAACTCGAGAAAGATTAGCCTCCCGCGCTTGCCGTGAAGATAACCACTCCAGGGCCTAAATCTGCCTTGACCCCTGGATTGACACTTGGGCCAATCCCAAATGTCAATATGTAAAAGCTAGCTATTTCCTAGCTAGTTTCACACTAGTGGTAAAATAACTTGACAGCTGTCGTGCGCATACATATCGCTACACAACTACATCGTTGTCCAAAACCACACAACACATGTGCACACCACACACTAGTATACCACTAGTCCACCACTAGTCCAACCACTAGGCTACAACTAGTCAGTCACTAGGCTGCCACTATGCTGCCCATTATGGCAGTCACTAGTCCACACAATCGCCCCCCTAGCTGGTGCTTAGGTCCCTCTAAGTCCGGGTAGCCACAAGATGTGATAGTGACCATAGCCTCACTAAGTCCTCCACCACTATCCCTACTACACTCAAACTCGATAGATCAAGAGGCCGGGTGCAAGAGTTGCCCCATCGTTAGTCGCCGTCTTGCAACCTGTGAACTTGAGCTTGGGATCTCATGTATTGACTCCTATGAGCTTGGCCTCCCATGTTTTGTTAGCTGCCTCCAGTCATGTCCATTGCCACTATCCCAAGCAGTGTGGACACAACCAATCTCCGTCAGGAACCTTCTCAAGAGGTGGTGTCAAGCATCCCATATGCCAACCCCTTGAGCATCGATCACAAACCAGCATGGTGGCTGCCCCTTTGGCAGACCCACAGAGCATGCACCTCAAACCTGCAGGTACCACTGCCAAGTTTGGGTCAACTCTGCCATCGACATTGGGAAGGTGACATGGCGCACAATTACGCACATGGTCCTTCCAAGTCATGCCATCCCGATGCCAAGATACACAAAAAGGCAGATGCATGCCATCCCGGCACCATCTCCTCGTCCGTCTCACCATGCCACCGAGCTCCAGTGTCATCCTGCTGGCTCGTGCATGGATTGCGACTCAATCCATCCGCATCCATATTGACCAAACCCAGTCGATGCACAACCTGAACATGTCTCTCATGCTCATCCACCGTAGCACGAAAGGCAAAGCAATTCCTGTAAGCCTCAGGAACCGCCGTATACGTCGTCTCTCTCCTCTAGTGACAATAGGTCCAATGTCAGGCTCCCAATTGCCCTTCATAACTGCAACCTTAAGTCCAGCAGACTTAGAGGTAGAGGACACGTCCCGTGGTTGCTATGGAGCAGTACGGGTGGCATCAAGTTAGTCCACCATAGCCGTGGACGATGAGCCCGTGACCCCACTGTAGCTGCATCTAGCAATACTGCTGACCCAAGCCACGACCGGACTTGATGCACACTGGCCATCACCCTGGCCCGAGAATCGCCCATCAGTGGCACATTCTCTAAGATGTATGCTGGAGATACAGCTTGATGAAGCTGCAAGTGGCGCAAAATCCGCACCATCTCCCAAAACAGACCCGACCTCGAGTCTCGCAATCCATTGCCATGCCCGGCTGATGAATGCCCTTGGCAGGGCCAACCTACCACTACCAAATCAATGGAGCCAACCCGCTCCAAATCCTGCGCCCCCAGCAACGAAATGTCTGCTGGCAAGGCCTGTTGATATCCAGGAATTGCAGACACCGACAACAACTCAGGGTACCACTGCACCAACTGAGCAACATGGCGAAGTGAAACGCGTCGTGCAGTCTCATCCCTCTCCACATACAGGTAACGCCGAACTCGTACACCTGCCTGTAACACAGCAGCCAATCCGGTGCTGATCCCGCCAAACAAGTCCAGAAGATAAATGCCTTCATCCGGATACTGCCACACAATAGGTGTGGTGTCCACTGGAGACAACTGAGGTGGTCCTGGTGCAATCCCCGCACTCTCCTCCTCTCCTGACGGTACAAAAGCCTCCACCCAGGCTTGTTGCACCCGTCGATCAGCATCCCGCTGCAAATCCTTGCTCGTGCCCCACAATGGAGTCTGAACAACCATGGTAGGCAACTCCGCCATACCATACATGTCATCCTGCTCTCCCGGAGGTGGTACATCCTCTGAATGAGCATTGCCCTCAAGCAACTCTCTAGGCCAACTCACTGCCGCTGTGAATGCTGCTACTGTAGGCATCTTGCCTCGCTGGACAACCGTAACTCCTCCTATGAACGTCACAGGGAGCTGCACACGCCGGCCCTCCCCTGACTGCCATGCAGGCCTATAGGAAGCTGACTCCTCCCAAAAATCCAGGGTGAAGCCCATGGGGTACAACACTGTCCCACCAACCAGGACATCGTATGAGACCGCGTCTGCCACAATGGCCTTGGCTCGCATCATTGAGCCATCTGTAGGGTGTAGTCTGATAGCCAGCTCACGCCGTGTCATAAGCCTTCTTTCTCACTTAGCCTCCCCAAACACACCACTAAACTCAATGGCAAACAACCAAGCCCTGCTGGTTCCCAGCCCTTGTGAGCACTCATTCAAGCACTCTCCTTGGCCATAGCATCTGTCTTAGAGCCTATTCCAGCCCCCTACACCTGCTGCTTCAAGAGTTGCGCTCTCTTCAAGCTTGAAGTTGAAACCCCAACTCACATAGGCCCTACAAGTGCTTCTCTTTCACTCCAAGTGGAAACCAGCCCTAGACCTTCCGTTCTAGCTCTCTAAAGCTTGAAAACAAGAGCCTCAATGGGCTGAAGGCATGCTCCACACATGCCTCACTCTCAACATAAGAGAATCAGCTCCTTTGCTTCATTTCTTGCACCCACAAACCTGAAAATACAAGCTTCAGCAGGCTGAAAGCATGCTCCACATGCCCTACAGGGAAACCAGCCCCTTCCTTCCTTTCTTGCAGTCCACACCTGAAAGTGCAAGCCTTCACCAGGCTGATAGCATGCTCCACACATGCAACCTCTTCACACAAGAGATATCAGCCCCCTATCTTGGCTCCTTGGTTCCTTGATGCTCTCTAAGACAAGACTAAGCACTCCACAGCCTTTGCCAAGCTCCTGAAACCCTAAGGCTTACATTTCCAGCCACAAGACACTTCTCTTGTGGTGTAAGAGCTCTTCTTCCAAGCTCTGAAACCCTAGGTGCACATTCCATGGCCTTGCCGCACCTCTTAGCTCCTGTTCCAGCCCTGCTCTTGCCATGACAAGAGCCCTCTCAATGCTGAAGCTCGAGATTGAAACCCAATCTCACCATACTCCACAAAGTGCACTGATTTGCCCCAAGCCAAATCAGCCCTTTCGCTTGGTCTTGCAATCCTTCACACAATGAAAGCTCGCATTCCCAAGTCCAGTTCTCAGCTTTGCCACCAAAGCCACTATAACCTGCTCTTGATTGGTCCTCTTCCCAATCGTGCTTGCTCATGCATGTACACAATCTGGAACCATCAAGGTGCTCTGGAATTACCTGCAGCATGGTGCTTTCATCTCTGAAGCTGAAGATCAAATGCCAAGGTGTACCACCTCGTAACCCACATCACCTCCACTTCTAACAACCAAGAGCTTCACGGTGCTCCTTGCATAACAACTTGGTTTCTCTCATTCTCAAGCAAAAACCACAAGTGCTACAACTAACTCGTATCTGGCACTCACAGATACGAGCTGATCTTTCTCGAGTGATAAAGAAGAAGAATACAAGCAGAAGCTCATGCGAGCTCACAAAGCTGAAGCATAAACTCCTGCATATATAATCTCATCACTCAAATATAAGTCAAGCCAAGTGCACCCCACGCCATGGGGAATCCACACTACGGCGCCATAGCTAGGCGCGGTGAGGCTCAACTCGAGAAAGATTAGCCTCCCGCGCTTGCCGTGAAGATAACCACTCCAGGGCCTAAATTTGCCTTGACCCCTGGATTGACACTTGGGCCAATCCCAAATGTCAATATGTAAAAGCTAGCTATTTCCTAGCTAGTTTCACACTAGTGGTCAAATAACTTGACAACGCCATAAAGGGCGTAAACAGTTGTGGATTGCGCATTTGCTGCAAATCACACCAACTGTCAAACTCTTGTATAAAGTCATCAAGCTCGATGGTGTCCACAACTCCAGAGTACCTACGTGGCCCCTTGGTAGCTCCATACATCTCCTCCATCGTGTCCCACAACAATGGCACGGAAATGACTTGCACCCTCGGCGAGAATCCTCCGGACTCCGAGTCTGAACCTTCCTCAGAAGACACTGAAGGTGAAAGTGGCCTAAACGGCACACCTCGTCTTGTGTACCCACTAGTATCGCTGGTGCTCGTACCGGCACTCCCCTCAGCAGCTGGTGGTACCTCCGTGATGAAAACTCACAACCCAACCGGTTGTCAACCTGTCTCTAATCCCCACTTTCTACAAGGTAACCGGGTAGAGAACTTGTTGCGGCTACTGGTTCAAGCAGGAACAATAGGTTTCAACGTACCTGTACCTGCACCTGCATCCACCGCAAGCACTCCTATGGTCTGCTAGTCATCAACCCAGCCTCATCATAGAAGAAACACTGGTGGTCTTGCTGGTCATCACTCCAGCCTCACCACCGACAGCATAATCTAGGATTGGCCGGTGATCAAATCCGGACCAACCTCCTATGAAAACAAGCGCCCACACAAAGCTAACATGGCGCACAGTCAAGCATGCAGGTGTGGAGGGGATCCAAACACAAGAAAATCAAGACAGCAACTCCCCCACACCAAAAACACTCCACAGTGTCGCTCCTGCAAGGACACCCCAGCCCAAACCCGGACTAACTCTTGCCTCCATCTACGGAAAGGTTTTGGCCTACAGAGAGGGTGAAAGACTATGGAGAAGAGAAACTAAAGCAATTCCTAACCCCAGAATGCTCTCATCCCACCACTCTCCCTCCTGTCTCTATCCACTCGCTTGTATGGCCGTGGCAAGTATCCTTCAATATCCCTCAATCAATCCTTCAAGAGCTCTTCAACATTGTCCACCAAAGCTCCTTGAAGGGTCATCCAAGGACCCCAAAGATCCTCCAAACACTCCTCCAAGGACCCCAAAGATCCTCCAAATACTCCTCCAAGGGCCCTCAAATATCTTCCAAACAATCATCTAAAGGCCCTTAAATTTCACTAAGTCCTTTCACTGTTGATACCTTAACAAAGGTATAGTCTGAGGTTGCTAGGGTCCCTTATGTTGATGATACCTTTACAGAGGTATAGTCTGAAAATGAGGGTTCTGTTTGGTATACTAACAGAGGTATAGTCTGAGCTGATTAGGGTTCACATATGGTGATACCTCAACAGAGGTATAGTAAAAGGGACAAGCTCCTGTTTGGTATACTAACAGAGGTATAGTCTGAGCTGATTAGGGTTCACATATGGTGATACCTCAATAGAGGTATAGTAAAATGGACAAGCTCTTGTTTGGTATACTAACAGAGGTATAGTCTCACATTAGGGTTCACATATGGTGATACCTCAACAGAGGTATAGTCAAAGGGACAAGCTCCTGTTTGGTATACTAACAGAGGTATAGTCTGAGCATACACTACTAGGGTTTGTAATGAAGAGCTAGAATGCAAGTCCTTGACTTCTATGCTTCTACTCAAGCAAAAATATGGTCTCTAGGTGGTCATAAGAGGCATCTTCTGGCTCTCTTCCACCCCAATGTGCAACCAAGAGTGGTCCAACTCAACTTGCAAGTCATTGTCCACCAAATCAATCCCCCTTCTAGTCCTTGGGATTTGATTGCAAACTACCATATCTCCATTGCCGAGCAATCATGCATTTGTCTCCTCATCACTTGACAATTGCTCCAAATCAACACAAATTATCTCAATGTGTAGGAGCAATGCTTGTCACTTACAATAATGCTCCCAAGCAATCCGCCTTGGATCCCACTCTCACGCCATATGCCTCATTTGGGGTCTTGCACCAATCCATCATCCATGTGCTCCCCGTGGTCATTTGAATGCATGTTTCATGACCTCTTGGCCTATGTGTTGCTCTCCTTCATCATAACATGAATCAACACCTCTCCACTTCACACACAAATGGATCTCAAAGGCCTTCACCTCTTGCTAGTTCAAGAGCTCCCCTTCTCAAACTTGAACTTACGAACTCAAGCGAGCATGCTCCACACATGCACCACTTGCTTGGTCAACTATCCACCACAAAGCTCGCACTACCAAGAGCATGAATAGCCAAGTATTGCCTCCCCCTCTTGTCACATTACATAGTTAGGGTGAAGCTATGCATACATTGAATGATGATTTCCCTTCAAGGATTTCCCACCACATGTTCTCCAAGCCCTTCCAATGGCACCCTAAGTTTGGCTCCACACCACCATGATTGGAAGATTTCTTCACATGCTCCCTTTCAAAACCTCTTGAGCTTCTTAGTGCTCTCCAAGTGCTTGTCCTTGTTGTCTTCAAGCCCAAGCATATATAGCTCCTTGGCTTCTCTTCCACAACATCCACACTTTGAACTTGCTTAACCCTAGCTTGATAGTGAAATGAGCACTAACAAGCCTTTAGTCACTCTCCATAAGCCATGGCGCACACCATCGACTCCATAATGCATACAAAGGATTCTCAAACCCTAGAATCCATGCTTCCACACACACAAGACTTCCTCCTTACAATCCTTGCAAAATCTTGTGACTCAAGAGCTTTCTTCTCAAGCTCTCCAACTCCTTGGTGCATGCAATACTCGAGCACCTTTTCTTGCAACCCCTTGCAAGCCTTGTGATACAAGAGCTAAATTCTCCTAGCTCTCAACTTCTTTAAAATACAAGTGCAAAACTAATCCTTACACTCCGCACTCACAAGCATAAGGTGATCTTCTTGTAGTGATAAGAGATGAGAAATGAGAGAAGTAGAAGACAATGAAAGCTCTCAAAACATGAAGCAATCACATGAAGAACAAGCCCTAGTCCTTCCAAGTGAAATCCACTCTATCACATAAAGTAAGTCAAGCCAAGGGCACCTTTGCTAAAGGAATCCACCCTACAAAGCCCTCAACACACTCCCTCTCAATACCTAGAGCTATGGAGGTGAGAGAAGCTCATGGAGGCTCAACTACAAGAAGATGAGCCTCCTCAACACTCACAAGGAGAAAACCTATCTCCATGTCTCAAGTGAGGCTCGACACCTCACTTGGCATGTGAGACCAAATGAAGTCCCAACACACAAAATATAAATATAAATATCTAAAATGTCCTAGTTAACTAGAAGTAGGTAATTCTAGATAACCATGACTCTTTATTTAAAGCATATGTTATCTGGATTCTGTCTGTCCGCATTAACATTTTGTTAACGACCATATATCCGAAGATATATTTTTGAAAAAACATAGTTGTCTACATAAACATAATTAGCTTGACAAAAATTATTGTTCTGAAAAAAATCTTTTGTCTTGATAAAGAATACTGATATTGATATAGACATTTCTCTTCAAAGTTGAAGGTAATTTGTTCTATGAGCTCTCCTTGTTGATTTTCTGAAAATAGTTCCTTTTGTTTTTCCTGATTTGATCATCATGTTTGGCTCTTTCCGGCCTTGGAACCCGTGAAGGTCATAAGTTCTCTTCTGATGCGTCTATTGCAATCCTGCTTGGATGCAAATTCCAGGCCCTGCGTATTTGTGGCAATAGGAAAGCAAACGGAGAGTCCATTGTGCTTAAAATTGTTGGAGATCCGGGCATACTAGGAGGGGTTGAGACTAGTGGGTTTGAGCCTAATAATGTTTGAGGGCGTATTAAAGATTTTAAGCTGGAAGATGACCTCAATTATTTACGCACATAGAAGCTGTGATGGTGTTGTGCCTTTAGCCCCAAGCATTCCATGGAGGAAGAAAAAAAAGTTCATAGCTTAGAAAAAGGATTTCCAATATCCCCGAAGAGGAAGGAACTTATTAAATCCCTGGTAATCTCAAGAGCTTATTGAACAAGACCGCCTAACAAAGAAAAGAAATGAAATGAAATGGTACTTTATAAGACAAAACTAGAGCCAAAAAGCAGCCCAAATGCAACTACTGCTCAAGGGATTGCCCAACCTCGTGCAGGTAAGCTGCCAAGCATTTCTGACCCTCATAATGAAGACTTTAGTGAGAGATTGAGTGGAATCTCACACAAATCTCATAATACGAATGGCACTAAAAGAAGTGTTCTTCAGTTTCAATTCCTGGTTGCACTTGGTGCAAGCTGGGCATAGGCAGTCTTCACGTTACAAGAAGAGAAAGATAATTAAATGAAATGGAACTTATAACATCCGCAGAAAGCTCAAAGAGCTTATGGGACAAAATGGGGAAAAACAAGAGATAGGCTCGACAAAACCAGAGCCAAAAATCAGCCCAAAAGCAACTCCTCCTCCAGGCTTCTCCTGCTTTGTCCCAATCAGGCATCAAATTTCGAACTAGAAAATATCACAACTGGTGGACTACACATTCAGCTGCATCTCCTTTTAAAATCTTCACTATCTCGGCCGTTCAAATTTAATGTAAGTATGGTCTAATACAACCTCGCTGCAGTGTCCCACACAACAAGGCATAACGAAGAGATGCATTACCGGGGCCTTCCACTAGGTGGCCAGATGATAAACAAATCCTAAATGACAAAAATTTAGGACACAAGTAGCATGGGGGACAAGCAGTATGAGAAAAGAAAAGACCAATACCAATGGCCAGCTTCTCACTGTGGTGGCAAAGAAAAAATTCCATTTCCTCCTCCCCCACATCGTGCAATACAAAGCGCGTGTCAGGCACATACCCCGCATCCTTCATCTGCCCAGACAATTTTATCAGCTCAGCATGGATTTCCTTAATCTGGGATGCAACTTGTCATCTACAACGAAGGTTTGCACTCTGATGTCAACCTCAATGTAGCAGCGACCTGCCTCCTTTCTAACCCCCCTGACCTTCATCATTCTTCTCACCTTTGTAGTATCATCCCACCTGCCAGCTGCAGCATAAATATTTGATAGCAACACATAAGTCGCGGCATCCTGTTCATCCCACTTGAGGATAGATGTTGCCGCATATTCAGCCATCTCCACATTGCCATGGATTCTGCAGGCACCAAGCAAGGCCTTCCACACCACAACATCTGGATTGATTGGCATCTTATTTATCAGATCCACTGCCCCATCCAATTGTCCCGCACGTCCAAGAAGGTCCACCATACAGCCAAAGTGCTTTATTGTCGGAGTGACACCATAATCTGGACTCAGGGAATCAAAGTAGCATCTTCCTTCGTTCAGGAGGCCATGTGGCTGCATGAAGAGAAAACACATAAAGGTGACACTATCTGGCTTCAAGTCGTTCTTTTACATTCCTTCAAATAGTTGCAGGACCTCCCTATGACAACCATGCTATGCATATCCTGCAATCATCGCACTCCACGACACCAAATCTCGTTCAGCCATACTGTCGAACACTCCCTTCGCATCCTCCATGCACCCACATTTGGCATACATGTCCACAAGGGCATTGTCCAGAATGACACCGGGTACAATTCCAGCTCTGACGATGTCGCCATGGACCTCTTTGCCCTTTTCCAGAGCTGCACGGCTTGCACACACATTGCAAACGCACACAAACGTGATGTGGATGGGCTTCACCCCTTCCCCCATCATTAGCTCATAGGTCTCCAAAGCCTCCACCCCGCATCCCTGCTGTGCATACCCTGGCAATCATCGCGTTCCATGACACCACATTTCGTTCAGCCATATTGTTGAACACTCCCTCCGTATCCTCAATGCACCAAATTTTGGCATACATGTCCACGAGGGTAGAGTCCAGAATGACATCTGGTACAATTCCAGCTTTGACGATGCAACCATGGACCTCTTTGCCATTTTCCAGGGCTGCCAGGCCTGCACATCATTGCAAACGCACACAAACGTTATGTGGTCGGGCTTCACCCCTTCCCCCATCATTTGCTCATAGGTCTCCAAAGCCTCCAACCCGCGCCCCTGCTGTGCATACCTTGCAAGCATCGCACTCCATGACACCACCACTACAACAGATTGCAGCTTTTATGACTCCCATGGGTGCGCAGTCATGACATATTTGTGGCAGAAATGCCGTTTGTAGTCGTAAAATGCTTTTGAAGTCATAATACAAGTCTGGGGAAGGCGTATATGCGACTACATGGCTCCGGACTCTGCGCAACACAGGTCAAACATGTTTGACCACGAATATTGGCATGGCAGATATGACTACCAGTCACGGTCATGGCTACACTGGAATGACGTGTGCATATTGCTAGACAGACATATGACTTCATGACTCTCACTCTAATGCATTCTGCCAGATCATCACGTGGATGAATCGCTACATGACTACACGTGTCGACACATTCTTTTCTGGTTATATATATAATATATGAGTATTTATATTTTGAAAAAATGGAGACTCGACAACTAGAATGAATTTTGAAAAAATAAAAATAAAATAAAAGTGCAAAAAGATTTAAAAAAAAACACATCGGCTGGTAAGTGCACAGTGTGTCGCCTTGGTGGTTTGGGGTTCAAACCCGTTGCCCATATCACGTGTGTGGGATTGTTCGCGACGGTATGTC
This sequence comes from Takakia lepidozioides, assembly GCA_030704615.1. Taxonomy (NCBI): domain Eukaryota; kingdom Viridiplantae; phylum Streptophyta; class Takakiopsida; order Takakiales; family Takakiaceae; genus Takakia; species Takakia lepidozioides. Next base: position 45,989,884 of record CM060731.1, read on the forward strand.
TGGGCGTTGATCGTCCTGTAGGTCTTATGGCCCATAAATGAAGGCGGGTGAATTTTTCCCCCTCCTCAAGGGCCTGTGGTTTCCTTTAAGATTTTTTTTAAAAAAAAGGAAAAAAGAAAAAAAAGGCTTTTAGGGTTTACAAAAAGGTTAAAAAACTTAAAAAGTTGCCCATCACGTAGCAGTGAACAGACTTAGAGCGAGCGGGAGGGAGAGAGAGAGAGGCCTGGGACTTAGAACGAGCGAGTGGGAGGGAGGGCAAACATGCATGGGAGGCCCACAGTTGGAGCAACCTTCGCATCTGAAGCAAGCGTCCTAGAAATGCTAGGGTATGTGTCCGAGGAGGTTTCGACTGGGAACTCGCAGTTCTTGGGAGATTCAGCTTGGTCTTAGCAGGCCGTGTTTCAATCTCTACCCGCTCAGCTGCACCGTGGTGGTTCTGACAGACAAATCTGACATTACCTAACTACAGACACAAGCAGCACACACAAGAGGCCTCTTGGGTTCATGGTCAGTCAAATCCTCCATGGGTCATGACACAAGGTTAGGGTTTAGGGTCAAGAGAGGCTACCTTCGCTCCATTGTTGTAGTGGAGGTTGCTCCTCACAGCCACGTTGAAAAATTTGAGTACAGACATTTGTTGATGTGTAATTCCTCTGGCAAACTACTTGCAAGGTTTGTGACCAAAGGATGAAAATGTGGTATGCTTGGTTGGCGCAGTGCAACATCAAGTGGTTTCGAGAGTATGATAATATGACGGATCTTGGCGGGGATCGGTATTGGAATTTCATCTGGCGTAGTGCCCCTGTACATATCAGAGGTAAGGCTTTGTTCTCGTCTCCTTCCCAACTTTCACTAGTGTCTACGAGAGCAGTGTTAGAAAATGGTTTTGTTGCATGGTTTAACCTCTATCATAGAGCCAAACGCAGTCAGTAACTTTATGCTTGAGATCAATGCTGCTCAGTAATCCTGAGCTTTTTAAGTAGTTAACCACATCATAGTAAACTATGAAGAGAACCATGTGACACCCTATGGTACCTTGCAAAGTTGCTTGGGATATTTGTTGTTGCACCTCATATCCATGACATTGGAGCACAAGGCTGAGAAAAAGGAGCATTGGGGTGGCAATGGAAGGTGTCTCCTACAGAGATCCGTGGTACACTGGGAACAGCGAACTAACTTTCCATCTGTGGGCATTCTGATGGCTCTTATTGTGGGGCTTCCCCTGAGTGGCAACCCTGCTTGGTACTGACTGGACACTGATGTGTTTGTGGACAGATGAAATATTCAAAGAACATGTGCAGCATGATTTGTTTCTGTATTTTAGTCTTTCTTGTCTTGAAGGTGAAGGGTTGCTTTAGGCCTTCCAGTCATATAGAGGCACATGACATTTGGTCCAGTTAGTTGGAAGGCATAGTATCTGTAATGGGCATTTGTGGTGGCCAAAATGGTCCTTTGAGTGAGTGCAAGGTAGACAATACTGGTGCTGGGTAAATGGTTGGTACATTGTTTTGCAAATTGAACATGTATTCAATCAAAGTTAATTGGATGCCACTGTGAGACGTTGCCTTGTATGGAAATGGACGTCAGATTCTTTCTTTGGGGTGATAAAACAGGTGGCGTAGCATGTTTGCATTGGCTGCAGTGTCCTCCTTTGTTTGGGCATGGCATACACTCCAGAAAGCCCACGTTGGCTATGCAAGGTTAACTTCCATCCATATACGATGCATCTTGATTTTCTGTATCTTGTTGTTTTTGCAACAGGGTGACTATGCAGAGTTGGAATGTTGAACAACTCCAAACAGAGAATTGAGTCTAGAACAACAATTGTTGTGTAATGTGGCTAGCACAACAAATGATTCAACGGAATGATGCTGGAGTGTGCAACAAGGGAGGATAGCAGAGGCAGAGACAACGGCAAGACAACTGTGGGGCAAGGCAAAGTGTGAGGCGGCCTTGGCAGACAGAGCACTACCCCAGCCAGTATAGACCCAACCAGTCTTATTCACCCAACTATCGACTCTTTGAAGAAGAGTTCTACAACCAGCCTATCACAAATCCAAACTACCTGAAGCATATAGGATTATATTAGATTAGATTTCCCGGCAGTAAGCAGTCCTTCCATATTGATCCGTCACCCATTGATTTGCAGCAAACTTATGTTGTGTAACTTTCAGAGATCCCTGGTGACATCATCAAATCTGCAATTGTACCAGATGTCATCCTGAACATTGCTCTGGTGGCCATGTATGCTAAATGTGGGAGCATCTAAGGGAGTGTTCAACACTATGGCTGAACCATATATGGTGTCGTGGAATGCGATGCTTGCAGGGTGTGCAGAGCAGGAGCGCGGGATGGGGCTTTGGACACCTGAAAGCAAATGATGGGGAAAGGGGTGAAGGTACCTTCTTCAACATATTTCACCCTGTTTTCCCTGCTAGTGTGTGCTTTGACAATTCTAGGCTGTCATTGTTAGCTGCTAGCAGCAAGGCGAGGATGTATGCATGATTTGTGCAGAGGCATCGATAGCTGAAGGAGCAGGGATTTCGTGTGGGTCCAGATTCATCCAAGAGGGCCAGATTTCAAGCACAAGATTACCTGTGATTCCCTGTGGATCAATAGCTACAAGAAACCTGCATGGGTAGATGGTCAACTGGCAGCAACGGCAGTGATAAAATCAGGCACTGCTAATGAAGGCATCTTCTTCAACACATTTCACCCTGTTTTTCCCTCTTATCAGAATCGGCCCTAAATTTTCATGTTTAATTCTGCAAGTTAGCTGGTTGAGTGAATCTAGTTTGGAGTGACTTTGACATGATACTGCCAATGTGACAACAAGAAAGTGTCAAAAAACAGGTAATAGAGATGAGGAGAAGTTGTGGAATGAATACTTATCTGAGCCCAGTCACTGATGGGTCAACCGGGGTAGAAAGGTGTATGCCAGCTATATTTCAGAGAGCAGCAGACACAATTCAGATAGGAACTAGTGTGCTACGCTGAGTTGGGTGTTTCCTAGAACAAATATAGGCTGTCATTGTCAACTGCTAGCAGCAAGGCAAAGATGAATGCTTGATTTGTGCAGAGGCATGGATAGCTAAAGGAGTAGAGATAGAATGTGGGTGACGTAGGGTGTTGGGCAATGGGCAAGACGTCTTTGTATAAACGTGAGTGACCTTCCTATCCTCCTGGCTCTCATTTTTTGTGCATGTTTCTTTGTGAAGTATCTGACGACTTCGCCAACACACACCAACATTTTTGCTTTGGTTTGTTTACGAGTCCATGGGATAGAAGTTACCATAAACAACACTGGCATTGGTTTTTCATATATGGTATTAGATAATTCTCTATTGTTTTTGCCTTGGCAGGTTGCTCAGTGACCTTCCCTAGACCCTTTGGAGTATAGCGAGTGAGAATCTCACAATGCAATGTTGGTTGGCGCATCTTACGCAAGAACTTGGAAAAGAAACAGATGTCCTTGTTGTAATAATTCTTAAAGACATGCAAGCCTTAGTTTTTGATGAGTTGCAGATTGATGGAATACATAAGTAGTTAGAAGATTATGGGTGAACACTTTTCAAAGTGTTATAGTTAGACAATTAATTCACATGAGAACATGTGACAATTTTATGTATTTTTAGATCGCGACAAAAATGATAATGATAAATATTGGTAAATAGAGATGGTGTACAATCTCTTGGTTTTGCTCAGCTTGTTGCAGTTATGTCTTGCTGCTTTGTTCTCTTTGTATTATATATTATATTTCGTTGTTGTAATAGACATGTATATGAGTACTATCATAGTCATAATAATGACTACATCTATTTTCACTCTCCAATAGTACTACACCACGTGGCAGAATTACAAATATGTAAATAAAATAGCAATACACCAAAAAAAAACACCCATCATGACACATGTCAATCTGCTGAGGGACCACGTGTAAAAACTGCAACGCGCCACGTGTTGCAACCGGATTAGCACACCTGTAGTCATAGTTCGCAGTCATGGAGAACGAACACTTTTCCACGTGTCATTTCTTGTATCGAGCACGTGTCACTCTTGCACAGCCGCTGACATGGACTAACTGTCCGTTCAGTCATTCAGTAAAGCCAGCGTGTATGACTACCCCCACAGCTGCTCAGCCACCACGTCACAGCCAGCCTGGAGAGTCATATCTGCCATGTCACAACTGACTAGGGCTTTACGTCTTCAGAGTTAGGAAGTCGTAAATGGCTTCCATGACTGCATTTGCAGTCATAACACAGAGACGTAAAAGCCGCAATCTGTTGTAGTGCACATTTCGTTTAGCTATAGTGTTGAACACTCCCTTTTCATCCTCCATGCACCCACATCTGGCATATATGTCCACCAGGGCAATGTCCAGAATGACATCTGGTAATCTGACAGGCATTTACCTTTTTGCCTCGGTTGTCCCACCATTGAGTGGGGTCAAAAAAGTATTCATTCCACAGCTTCTCCTGATCTATGTTACCTGTTTTTGGATACTTTCCTGTTGTCACATTGGCAGTATCATATCAAAGTCACTCCAAACTAAATCCACTCAACCAGCTAACTTGCAGAATTCAACATGAAAATTTAGGGCTGATTCTGTTAAGAGGGAAAAACAGGGGGAAATGTATTGAAGAAGGTGCCTTCATTAGCAGTGCCTTGTTCTATCAATTGTGCTGCTGCAGCTGTTCTTTCCAATTGACCATCTACTATTCTTGTAGCTATTGATCCACAGGGAATCAAAAGTAATCGTGTGTTTGAAATCCGGCCCTACGCTCCCCTTTGCATGCTCGATGCTCCCACATTTGGCATACATGTCCACCAGGGTATTGTTCAGGATCACATCTGGTACAACTCCAGCCCTAACGATGTCGTCATGCACCTCTTTGCCTTTTTTCAGGGCTGCCAGACTTGCACATGCATTGCAAACGCACACAAACATGATGTGGTTGGGCTTCACTCCTTCCCCCATCACTTAACATACATGTTGACAAGGGTGCTGATGAGAAAAACATTTGGCGTGAATCCACTTTGGATAATGTGAGTGTGCACCTGCTTTCCAGCTTCCAGGCCTTTCACCTTGATGCACTTATGCAAGAGACAGACATACATTTCTGAATCTGCTGAAATGCCTCCTTAGTCACTTAACGTGCGTTTTTCACACTCCCACTCGAAGCATTCGTGTCTTTTCCGAATCGACTGCATGTCCAAAACCACTGAGGGAACAACTTTGAGATGTTTGTTACTACTGCACAGTCGTAACGGATAAATTCGCATTTCTAATGGCGGATAGAAGTTGCATCAACGACTCCGCAGTCGGCGCAATATTCGCGGCGATTTAATTCAATTACGTAAATTGTTTTTTTTTCCCCTTAAAAACAGCAATTACAAGTGGTTTTAAGCACTAGAGAAGGACTCTTCACAACTAGGCATTCATTGCACACCCTATTCAAAAATGGAATTTTTATAAGTGCTCCACATGGCTCATGACGTGGAATATTTTAATGTATTTTAGGGCTTGTGTGGCTCGTAGAGATTGTTCTAATCGTCGGATGTAAAATGATCTAAGGGTGGAAGAGTAACTTTGTCTTTTGCCTGAATTTGTCTAAGTGTTGGGAGAGGGATGGAGGCTTGGGAGAGAGACGAGCAAGTGATGCGAGAAGGACAAAGACTAAATCGAGGCCCATGTCCTGTTGTTGCAAGCGTTTATGGCGTCAAGGGCGCATTATGTGCAAATGTGGGCTCTTGGCTCCCTTTTGTACCATGATTTGGTATTCTTCCTGATAATCACAAGGTTCTTGGGGGAATCAGCTTGGTCTTAGCAGCCCATATTTTAATCTCTGCCCGCTCAACTGCACCGTGGTGGTTCTTACGGACCAATCCCACATTACCTAACTGCAGATACAAGCAGCACGCACAAGAGGTCTTCTTGGGTTCATGGTCAGTCTAATCCGCAATGGGTCATGACACAAGGTAGAGGACAATGTGGTGAGGGCACCTTCTTCTTTGAGCTATTTCAGCCTGTTTTGCCGAGATGTAGTATCGTGGAGTGCGATTCATGCAGGGTATGCACAGCAGGGACGTGGGATGGAGGCTTTGGAGACCTATGAAGTTGCGAAGGGAGAGTTTGATAACATGGTTGAACGAGATGTTGTCTCATGGAACACGCTGAATCTCGCAAGATATGGCCAGCATGTGTGCGGGATGATGGCATTGGAGACATATGAGCAAATGTTGCGAGAAGGGGTGCAGCCTGACCGGGTCACGTTCATTTGTGTTTGCAATGCATGTGCAAACCTGGTAGCCCTAGAGACTTGGAGACCTGGCAAAGGGCAAAGAGGTCCATCGTGACATCGTCAAAGCTGGAAGTGTACCAGATGTAACAATACCTCGTCGACATGTATGCCAAACGTGGGAGCATTCCCTTGTGGACAAGGAGTGTTCAACAATATGGCTGAGCGAAATGTGGTGTGGTGGAACGTGATGATCGCAAGACATGCACAACATGGGTGGGGATTGCGGGTTTTGGAGACCTATGAGCAAATGATGTGGGTCTAGGAGGTGAAGCCCGAGCACATTACGTTTGTTTGTGTTTGTAGTGCATGTGCGAGTTGTTGGAGGAGGGCAAAGAGGTCCACGGTTGCATCGTCAAAGCTGGAATTGTGGTAGATGTCATTCTGAACATGAATACCCTTTTGCATAGGGAGTGTTCAACAATATGCTGAGCAAAATGTGGTGTCGTGGAAAGTGATGATCGCAGGACATGCACAACAGGGGCAAGGATTGCAGGTTTTGGAGACCTATGAGCAGTTGATGTGGGAGGGGGTGAAGTCCGACCACATTACGTTCAGAGAGTTCAAATGCCTCTCCACCATGACCTTGCTTAGCTAACCATGCCTTGCTGATGTTGTTGTCTTGCACTTGAGCTGTTTTTGGACACTGGCTGGAACATCCACAAGGCGGCTTTGCACGAGAGAGAAATCAGCTTGAATGCAGGGGCAGATTTTGAGATCACAATCACCACTGGGTTGGTTTGAGAGGTGTTTTGTAAGTTTTGTAGTTTTGCAAAGTGCTTTTCATGAGTTTCATCCATAAACGTGTGTTAAAATGTCTGGCTTTAGAACAATTATGTTTTGATAGCTTTCATACTTATGTGCTAATGATTGCTAATGAAGGCACCTTCTTCAATTTCACCTTGTTTTCCCATCTTATCAGAATCGCCCCTAATTATTCATGTCTGAATTCTGCAAGCTAGCTGGTTGAGTGAAGCTTTGATAGTTTGGAGTGACTTTGACATGATTCTGCCAATGTGACAATAGGAAAGTATCAGAAACAGGTAACACAGACAAGGAGAAGTTGTGGAATGAATACTTTTCTGACCCCAGTCAATGGTGGGACAAGCGAGGCAAGAAGGTGAATGTTTGTTGGATTATAGAGAGTAGCAGATGCAATTGAGCGTAGGAACTAGTGTGATAAGTTAAGTTGGGTGTTTCCTAGAACAAGTCTAGGCTGTCATCGTCAACTGCTAGCAACAAGGCAAGGTTGTATGCATGATTCGTATGAGGCATGGATAGCTGAAGGAGCAAGGATAGAGTGTGGGTGCAGATTCACCCAAGAGGGCCGGACTTCAAGCTCCAGATTAACTATGAAGCTACAAGAAACCTGCATGGGTAGATGGTCAACTGGCAGCAACAGCACAATTGATAAAATCAGACATTGTTAATGAAGACATCTTCTTCAACACATTTCACCTTGTTTTTCCCTCTTATCAGAATCAGCCCAAAATTTCCATGTTGAATTTTGCAAGTTAGCTGGTTGAATGAATCTAGTTTGGAGTGATTTTTGACATGATACTGCTATGTGACAACACGAAAGTATCAAAAAACAAGTAACAGACATCAGGAGAAGCTGTGGAATGAATACTTTTCTGCCCACAGTCAATGATGGGACAACTGAGGCAAAAAGGTGAATGTCTGCTACATTTCAGAGAGTAGCAGACGCAATTGAACATAGGAACTAGTGTGATAAGCTGAGTTGGGTGTTTCCTAGAACAAATGTAGGTTGTCATTGTTAGCTACTAGCAACAAGGCAAGGATGAATGCATGATTTGTGCAGGGGCATGGATAGCTGAAGGAGCAGGGATAGAGAGTGGTCCAGATTCATCCTAGAGGGCCAAATTTCAAGCACAAGATTACCTATGATTCTTTGTGGATCAATAACTACAAGAAACCTCCATGGGTAGATGGTCTATTCCGTGGAACTCACTGAAGTCTTGCATTATGAGGATCAGAACTGCTTGACAGCTTACTTGCACAAAGGCCTTGACCCTTAGACAATCCCCAGAGCAACAGTAGCTTTTGGGCTGCTTTTTTACTTTGTGTTTTTCATTTTGTCCCATAAGCTCTTTGAGCTTTCCGTAGATGTAATAAAGTTCCATTTTGTTTCATTTCATTTTGTTTCATGGCATGTCTTTCATCGTTTGTGCATTTCTAATGCATGATTAGTTCTCTTGTATGGCATTACATGCGTATGTACTAGTCGACTCACTACAAACACCAAAACTCCAAAGCATGAATCACTATGAATGATTGTTCAAGTAATCTCGAGCACTTCATTTAAAGTAGTAAAGCAGTGGTTGCGCCAACTTCCGCAGTCGCAATTGCCATTGGGCATGTAGCACTGCAAGTTATGTGGTCTACTACCACGTGGCAGCAATGCTGCTCGTCGTGGCGCCGCCACGTTGGCGTCCACATCGTCGTCCACGTCCGCGTCCATGTGTCACCGCGCTCGGTGAGTCGGTCCACTCATCCGGAGGGAAAAGTCAAAGTCAACCCAAAAGGTCAGACACACGGGCGGCCCGCCTGGTTACGCCACGTGGTTCTTCAGCATTAATCGCTTAATCGCTGAGCAGTTGTTCGCCCGTCTGCGTCCTTTACCACTCCAATCATTGGATGTCCAACCCAACTACCATGTCTGTTGTAACTAGTCGTTTGTAACTTCCAGTTGATCCCAGTTTTTTGACTTTTACGACTCAAAATGAGTCGTTACCCCAGTGGTAAATGTGATATTGTCCAGCTTCAAGCCTTCCTTTTGCATTCCTTCAAATAGTTGCAGGGCCTCCCTATGGCAACCGTGCTGGGCATATCCTGCCATCATCACATTCCACGACACCATATCTCGTTCAGCCATATTGTTGAACACTTCCTTTCCATCCTTGACGCTCCCGCACTTAGCATACATGTCCACAAGGGTATTGTTCAGAATCATATTTGGTACAATTCTGCCTTTCACAATGTCAGCATGGACCTCTTTGCCCTTTTGCAGAGTTGCCAAGCTGGAACACGCATTGCAAACGCAAACAAATGTGATCTAGTGTGGTCTCACCCCTTCCCACATCATTTGCTCATAAATCTCCAAAGCCTCCATCCCGTACCCATGCTGGGCATATCCTGCCATCATTGCATTCCACGTGCAGCCATATTGTCGAACACTCCATCCGCATCCTCAATGCACCCACATTTTGCATACAAGCCCGCGTGGATATCGTTCAGAATCACATCTGGTACAATTCCAGCTTTTGCGATACAACCATGCACCTCTTTGCCTTTTTCCAAGGCTACCAGGCTTGCAAACGCACAGATGTAATGTGGTCGGGCTTCACCCCTTCCACCATCATTTGCTCATAGGTCTCCAAAGCATTTGTACCACACCCATGCTTCGTAAACCCCGCCAACATAATATTCCACGTGATCAAAGATGGTTGAGGCATTCCGTTGAACACTTGGTGAGCATCCATGATCCTCCCGTAATTAACATACATGTTGACAAGGGTGTTGAGTAGCTTGCTAAATCCACTTTGGATAATGTGAGTGTGCACCTGCTTTCCAGCTTCAAGGCCTTTCATCTTGCACCTATGCAAGAGACAGACATAAGTTTCTGAATCTGCTGAAATGCCTCCTTGGTTTAAAGTCTGTAGGCCTCTTTCAGTCTACCTGCCTCACAAAGAATCTTCACATGCCCATAAGTGCCAGAAGAGGGATTGTGGACTCCCTCTCTTGATCCTCTTCCAAAGGTTGTGGTCATGATTGAGGTGCCTGATTTTATCAACCGTGCCGTTGCAGCTGCTGCCTTTAGTTGACCATCTACCCATGCAGATTTCTTGTAGCTATTGATTCACAGGGAATCATAGGTAATCTTGTGCTTGAAATCTGACCCTCTTGGATGATTCTGTACCCACACTCTACCCCTGCTCCTTCAGCTATCCATGCCTCTGCACAAATCATGCATTTATCCTTGCCTTGCTGCTAACAGCTGACAATGATAGCCTAGAACAAATAAGAGGGAACCCACACTCCATCTCTGCTCCTACAGCTATCCATGCCTCTGCACAAATCATGCATACATCCTTGCCTTGCTGCTAGCAACATACAATGACAGCCTAGAATTCTTCCAGCAAACACCCCAACCATACTTATCAGGCTAGTTCCTATGCTGACTTGCATCTGCTTCCAACATGCATTCACCTTTTTGTCTCCATTGTCCCACAATTGACTGGCATCAGAGAAGTGTTCATTCCAAAGCTTCTCCTCATCTCTCTTATCTGTTTTTGGATACTCTCCTGCTCCCACATCGGCACTAACTTGTCAAATTCATTCCAAACCACCACAGATCCACTGCAACATATGGCAAATGAAAGGCTACAACTAGGATGCAGACAACATATCCACGACACCACATTTCCTCACCATGGACCTCTTTTCCCTTTTCCAAGGCTGCCAGGCTTGCACATGCATTGCAAACGGAAACAAACACGGACTGACAAGACCAAGGTGACTCTCGCAAGAACCTTGTAAATATCAGGAAGAATACCAAATCATGGTACTAACAGGAGGCAAAGATTGAAACACGGCCTGGCAAGACCAAGGTGACTCTTGCAAAAACCTTGTAAACATCAGGAAGAATACCAAATCATGGTACTAACAGGAGCCAATATCCCACATTGGACTCCAGCACCAGCCAACAATAATCCTGAAGCAACCCCGCTTGCCAAACCTATATAAACTTGTTCTAAATGCCAGGCCTTATCAACCTATGTAGCCATTGCGCTCTGGGGTGGTTTGGAGTGACTTTGACAAGTTACTGCTGATGTTGCAGCAGGAAAGTACCCAAAAACAGATAACAAGATGAAGAGAAGCTTTGGAATGAACACTTTTCCGACCCCAGTCAGTGGGGGGACAATGGAGACAAAAAGGTGAGTGCTTGTTGGCCCTCTCTCTCCTTGGAACATCAAACAGAAGCAGGGAGGCAGGGAGGAAAAAGGTCAGTCTCAACGAAGTACCGTTCAAGAAGTTATTTTTCGGATTTTTCGGGCAATCCGGGCAGATAGAAAGAAATTGACGACGTACGACATGTGGCTACGAAACGTGGCGATGATGATGTGGCACTATGGCACCCTATTCCTGCTCTACGCTAAACTAGCTCTCGACCCTTCGGTCGTCGCTAGAATTTTATAACCCTTGATAAACTGTTTTCCCTCTTTTGAGGGGTAACGAAACTGATTACACCTCATGGTGTACATGGGGTTTTACTTCCCCCCCCTAAATAATTCCAAATAAAATTTCCACCAGGCCGGGCCTGGCGCATGTGTCCTTTGCTAAATTTAAAAAACAAGAAAAAAAAAGAAGTAAAAACAAGAAGTCGTTCCGGAGCAGCTTGCTACGACATTGTGATGAATCCCTCCGGAGCTGCAACTCTCCCTCAGCAGAAAAAACAGGTACAATCTGGGATGGGGCCAGCCCCAAAGAATAAGAATGATCACCCTGGGGAGGGCGAGTTTAGACGTTTAGACCAGTGTTGGTCGGTTCTCATTTTTTTCAAAGCTCATGAGGTTCAGGTTATACAAGTTGACTAATGCAGTAATAACCTCGGACTCCAGGTGAAATATGCACATTGAATGACGGTTATTTGCAGATTACGGTTATGAAAATTTGAACAATATGTGTGGTCAGGTTATTTGCCTTGGGGTGATATTTCAAGTCGGGTCTTTATTATAACAAATATAACCTACTTCTCAAGTCGGGTCTTTATTATAACCCAAATATAACCTACCTACCATCGGATATAATCGAAGTACCCTAGGCAGGCTGCAGAACCTATCCCTCAGGTTCAACGTGCCATTTCAACTTCAATGTACATAATGAAAATAGGACACCAAAAGAAAACTACTATTTGCCACGAAACCATAGCTACTATAAACGTTTCCGTCCACTTAAAAGATATCCGGGTCGGTTCTATGTCTTCAGATGCTATTCACTCACAGGTTCAGGGTGTTTCACCGGGTATTTGAGTTGTCCAGTACCGGCGGTGTTCAGTGTGTATGGTTCTCTTTTTATGCTCATAACCTCCGGCTATAGTTACCCTTACCCGGCAAATAAACTGTAATTAACCGGGTGGGTCCCTGATAACTGACCAACATTGGTTTAAACCCTTGTCTAAGTCATTGAATATACCGAGAAGACTTAGGGCCCCTTTATACCACTAGGGCCCAAGACCAAGTGAGAATGGAGCGTTCTCATTGGCGGAGGCCTGAAAGTTTGGCCCAACGGCTTTACACCCGAGCCCAAGAAAATGGAAGTGGGTCATTTGCCTACATGGCACGGGCCAGCCCAAGAAAAAGGAACCCTCATGGTGTGGAGACCCAAGTCTCCAATCTCTCCACCCCCAAGAAGTTTGGTATTAAAATATAATATTTTTGTTTGATCATGACTGTAGAAATTGGTGATAAAAATTGGGCCCATGATTTCTTGGGCTTGGGCCTAGTGTAATAGTTTGCCATAGCCTTTTGGCCATAGACCCAGTTCATAGGGGATAGGCACTACTTTTGAGGGGGCTCACTCAAGTACTGTGTGACTCACCTTCATATGAACAAATGGTCCCAGAGTTCGGATCCATGTTGCTTCCATTCTTATTGCTTCCTTCTTTCAGCTTCTTGCAGAAGAAGACTACTCATCAAATGCCAAAACCAGTTTGATCCAGAGCACTTTTTACTTTAAATTATTATCTTTAAGTGTAGAACCATCAAACGAGGGAAATATAACCTCACAATTTCACACAGGGCCATGAAGGTTTGAACGGGGCTCATCCAACAGTCAAACCCAAGTTCTACTTTTCCTACTTTTCCAAGTAACACCTCAGCTTGTTCCCGGGCGGTACTGCACGAATGGAAGTGATGTGCGCGGGTACTTAGCATGGCCTCTGCTGGACAACTTTGAGTGGCATTAAGGCATCTCCAAACGTTTCGAATTATACTATATGGACTGGTTCAAGCAGCTCCTTTACCCGCATCTGCATTATGGATCAGTGCTCCTTACACGACTCTCTCCCTCTCTTTGTGCACTAACATTCTAGCGCGAGTACATCCTTCCCTTCTCTCTCAGTTGTTTTTGAGAAGGATAAACAGACATGTCACCTGCATCCTGGAGTACTGTTAACCCTGCTGAGCATATTCTTCCAATGGACTTGTTCTGAAGTGCACTCTCCTGTTATGAGGACATACACTGAATGGCGTCGGACACACCAAAGGATTCCACGTAAACTCTCCATGGGAAAAGTGGAATCTAAGTAAGACAATTTACACGGTTCTCTGGCTGTGACCACCGACTCTCCTCTTATCCAAGGTTGGTGAGCGAGAAAGACTGTAGTAACAGTTATAGGAAGCTTCGCTTTAAGGGACCAGGGCGGGCCTGTTTCATTCGTTACACAACTGTCATCCAAGAACCCTTGGGTGGCGATGAATGAAACCGGTACAGCCTTAATTTAGATGTACCATTAAAGGTTTCCACGAGCCATACGCGTCTAGCCGCTTGTGAAAGCCTAAGAAAAACACTTGATGAAAGCCTCGGGTAATTTTATTGCTAGGGGGAAAAGGTGAAGTGATACCATTTGCTTGGACAAGAGTCATACCTACATACCGATGTTGGTCGACACTAGGATCGGTCGAGGAAGAGAGAATGCGGGGCCAAATCCGGCATCAAAGCAATTAGCATAACAAGAAACCAACAAGAAAGGAACATCAACCAAGAATCAAGGGAGAGTGTTTTTGTTTTCTTTTCCAGCATACGATGGCATCAGACCCACGGGTACTAGAACTTCGACAAACAACTCGTTAACTACTCATTGACTCTTTGTAAAGTCTGAAAGCCCCTCTCGTGTTTCCTAGAAATGTTAACAGCGGGAACAGTGGTGACACGGCCATGTGTTGATGTGGCGTCATGGAGTGGACTCAGTCTTGGCAACCGCAGTTTGACATGAAGGCTGTGTTGATGCGGAGTGTGTGTTGTAATAACTCGCATCCGCATCTCGTGCCTCGGTTCCGTGTGTTCCTCGTCACGATTCTCATCCCAAAGTGTTTGTACATCTTTTGACCGATTTTGTTTACGGGGAGGGGGAACCACGAGTAGTCTAACTTCACCTAGTAGATGTGGACAGTGTGCGCAACGCACGTCTCTCAAGTGCTTTTCTGCTTGTCTCTACCTGCAATTGCAGGCGTCTCACCAAGTCATTCTAATGCAAATTCTCCAATCAAGCAATGCAAACAAAAATCTGTCGGGTGGATTCACACCCCTGTTCCCACCCCAGCACCTGTCCAAATTAGTATCGACTTATCTGTTCTGCGCATGCATTTAAGGATGAACTGCGAGGCCGTTGGAGCTGGGTCTTGAGAAGTAAGATATATCTGACGAAAGAGTAGAGTTTTGTCCTGGAAATAGATAAGCTTGCGTGTGAGAATTTTAAACAGATAGTTGGGAGGTCTTGTTCATAGACAAGTTTAGAAAAGGAAAGGCCTTGCTGGGGAGAGAAGAACACACTGGTCAGAACTTCAATTTTTCGTGAGAGGGTTCTGCTCACAGACCATGGAGAATTGACATCAGTCCATTGCTGCAGCCCGGGAGAGATCAATAGAGTGATCTCGACAGAGATACGGACTTGCAAAAAATTCAGACCTGTCATTATGGAATTAAAGAGGTTGCATGCAGCACAGGTATGGGTGACGATAGCCTCAGTGTTAACAAGTGCTGCAGCTCCTTCCTCCGCAGTAACTCGCTCGGATCCTGTGCTAGCTCACGGCCGTCGGCAGTGGGCCGAGACAGACAAGGTGCACCGGGGCGAATTTCCCAGGAGTTTTATCTTTGGCACTGCTGCTTCTTCCTATCAGGTCTACAGACACTCTTGATGTTCATGAATCTAATGTCATTTAGCTTGCCGCGTTACGCGCTCGGCCAACTTGCAACTGTAATAGCAATATAGCAAATCTAGAGGTAGTCTACATAGCCGTCAAGGGTGGCCCAATTTGTGCTCTTCAAGTATTTAGGATCGCAGCTAGCCCCTCATCAAGCAGCTGCGGGCGTTGACGGGATACATGGATGTGTATGTACATATATGTTATTGCAGTACGAAGGTGCAGTGCACGAGGGAAGCCGAGGCTGTAGCATCTGGGACACTGCTAGTCATACACCAGGTTTTAAATTCTATACACCCTTCCTGCGTGCACAGTGTGAGTCACTTTACCGTTCACCAGCTCTATAGCCGGCTCGCCTCAGGTATCAGACAGGTATATAAAGAAGACAAGTCTCAGGTGGTAGACTGACTAGTGGTAACTAAACCAGTAACAGGGCAAGGTTAGTATACTGTGATTCGTCATGATCGTATTGATCAGCATATCTTATACTATAAGCTGCGATGCTAGATCATGCCGTTCCAGACTGGTATGAGTTGGCTCTTCCTGCATGACGGAATTCTCCTGCAGCAGTTGATGTCTTCTACCATCATAGACGCAGAGGCCAGTGATAGATCTACTAAATACCAGTTACGTTGTAAAGTGCGACCCCGAAGCACTGTCCCCTGCTTGGTATCACTTCCAGATCCTGGAAAAAGCAAGGTTCCTGCACCGACATATAATTATGATACATGTACGTATTAAAGAAATTTGCAGTGGTCCTTTCAGCGGGCCTTTCAGAGAGTCTTGCCCAAGACACTGAAATTATTCATATTCAGTCCACGATGCACACACTGGTTTCCGTAAATTGCTGGCCAGTCTTCGGGAGTTTGTCAGTTCGACTGCCAAGGATCTACAGGTCTGTTCCATATTTCAAGTTCTTATTCTGAAATGCGAGCCTCAGTAATACACTGTGGTCCACGTCACTTGGGAAAGCTACCCAGAATTGTTGTTTGAAACGGGGGTGTACTACTGTGCAGGATCTACAAGTGACAATTCCACCGGCGATGTAGCTTTAGACCACTATCATCGCTATCTGGTCAGTCCACTCACTTTCGTCTCTTTACTTCTGACATCGCTCACCTTGTGTCTCTCTACATGGCAATGACGTCCACTTTGTTTCCTTTATCCGTGGACCTTGAAAGACTTCCTAAATCTCGATTCAACTAGGACTTCCATCACACAAACTGTACGCGCTGTGAACTTTTCCTGCCAGGAAAAGGCTCCAGATGATAGATACAGACTGCGTAAAATGTCTGTAGACAGAAGTACTAGAGAATTTTTAATATACACAGTTATACATAGTGAAAGGCAGGACAAACTTCAACTCCATCGCTTAACCGCACCTGGACGCTGGCGTGCATTTATAGCCCGACGTCCTTAATTTATACAATTGATCTTCTGATCTAGAGACCTTTAGGCCAGGCATCGTCTCCATCACTTTTAGCGGCTCACTTTCTCAAGTTAGCCCTGCAGATTAATTACGGCAGAGCTGCGCGGGCCCACACACATGCACTCCTCCACGTTCCCCGCCCTATAACCGTCAATGCTTCCTCTCCCCTCTCAGCTTATCGTTGTAGAGTGGCGCGGAGAAAGAGGATATGGAATTTGTACATAACATTTAGTTAAATATGAACGGACTTGCACAGTCTAGTTTTTCCCACATGTGTAGACAGTGTGTCTCTAGAAATTCTTCGAACGCCCAATCGTAGTTTGTTGATCAAGTGCTCTCTGCTTGCATGCAGAGTGATTTGGAAATCCTTTTTGAAAACGTCTGGACAGATCTGCCGAATCCATGGATATCATGCTACCGTATGTACTGTGCTTGCGCGGAAGGGCTATCCAGTTCAGATTGTGTGGCTAAATCTTTTGTGCACTTGAATAGGACGATGTCGAGCTGATAAAGAATATGGGCATGGATGCCCACCGGCTCTCCATCGCTTGGCCTCGTATCTTTCCAGGTGACTAGCACTTCTCTTTTGGGGAACTAAAACAAGGTTTCACACAAATTTCAGATTCACTTTCTTTTTCTAACAGATTGCAGGCTCATATTATGTGCGATGTGAGGTTGTTTTTCCCTTGCCTTTTAATGTGGGGGGGAAAGAAACAGTGAATGTAAATCAGCTCTAAATGGAGCCAGGAGCCTAAGTCATAGAAGGCCATGGAGCAGTTAGCTAATGTACACCTGAAAGCCCTATCGGGCCTTCAAGTGTATCAGGCCTACACTTGAAAACCCAGAGTCCGAAGGGCTCAATTGTTGCTGAAAGTAGTTCTCCTGCAATTTGCCTTTCATGGGTACGATGTTGTAGCTACCGGTGTCAGCTCTGTTGTTATTGCAATTTGGCTCTACTTATTATTTCACCACCTCTGCATGCGGGAACTCATACTGATCGACTTGTGAATTTGTGGGATAATATCACCTGGTAGTAGGGCAATTACATGTGGCAGCAGCATGTTCTGAACTACAGTTAATTGGGTCTGTGAATGTTGAAGCTTTCTACTAAAAACCCGATTACGTGTACAAGTATCTGTTTATTTCTCTCTCCCCTTCCCCCGCCCTCCACTTTCTTTGTTTCACCTTTGAACCTACTTGCAATTTTGAATTGGCAACAGATGGGAAAGGACCCAATGTCAACAAGGATGGTGTGGCCTACTACAATAGGCTGATTGATAGCCTCCTTGCAAAGGGTAATTTCTTGCCACTTATTTAATTTCTGATACTTCGTCGCACGGCAGCAATTTGGTAAGAAGAGAAAGAAGAATCATTATTCAAGTGTTTCACCTCCAAAAAAATTAAGCTTGACCTTTTTCGTTTTTTGCTCCTCAACTTCAAGTCAGAATAATGGACTTATGCATATGTGCCATGGAGGGTCAGGTATTCAACCATTTGTCACACTGTACCATTGGGACCTGCCCCAAGCCCTTGAAGACGAATTTGGTGGCTGGCTGAGCCCTCGCATTGTGTAAGAGCTTTTTATCTTGGTGGCAATGTGAAAAGAGATTAGTAGGCATTGCACCTTTTGGGTGACTTGATACGTTCAGTGAGGAAGATTGTGTGGTCATCCAAAAAGCTACGCTGAAACCCAAGCTATTCGGATCTTTGGTGGCTGGAAGAGAGCTATGGAGGGTTGTATACTGAGATCATCACCCAACAGTAGAGACTTTCCTGGTCAATGGACAATACTGCATCTCTTGTGTTATCCTTCATTGCCGTGGTGGATCTTTCCCACCAATAACAAGACAAGTTGTGTTCCATATGTTAACACTTAAGCTTGACTTCTCCTGACATTGGTGAAGTCAGGCCCATTTTTGCACTATATGCAGAGGCGTGCTTTGAAGCTTTTGGAGACCGAGTAAAGTACTGGATAACCTTCAATGAACCCCATGGTTTCTCAATAAAGGAGGTAAATATGGGTTGCAACCACCCGTCAGGGGACTGTGGTAATGGTGACATAAGCACCGAGCCCTACATTGCAGGGCACAATGTGCTGCTATCTCATGCCCGTGCTGCCCACATCTATCGCACCAGGTTCCAGGTTGGTTAGATCTACACCTTGCACTTGTTCTGATTAAACGGCAATGCAAGAGCTATGCCTGGTTTCACAAGCAACTTATTACTGTTCGCTAGAGATCTAATCTTCTCAGTACTTCTTTTTTGGCTACCTTTAATTGTAAGTATGGATATATCCCGATACTTATAAGGATATTATTACTGTTTGCTAGAGTATCCTATTGTCCCTGCTTTCTGCCATACCTGTACTGGGACGCATGCTTTTAATTCAAACTAGATTGACTCTGACACTCCCACACCCAACATAGCCATAACAATCTCCACCCAAGCCTCTTGAGGAGAAATGGAGTGATGCTCAACTACATGCTACTCGGAAGCTACAAATTGCTTTTGTAGAACCATATGCTCTTGGGTGCTTCTTTAAGTTGTGGTCTGCTTTCGTCTGATCTTCATGTTGGTGACACTGATATACTCCTTGCGTCACAGGTCTACATGTGCTAAACAGTCAGTACTTGAACATGGTTCATGACTACCAACCTCTTGATTCCATTCACCTTCGTATTTGTAGCGAGTCTGTGTTCATGTTTGCACAGGAGAGTCTGTGTTCCTTTCCTTCATGGTCTCTTCTAATTGACCTTCAATGGGGTGGATGCTAGGCAAAGCAAGGGGGATCTATTGGCATTGCGTTGGATTCATACTGGGTAGAACCTCTCAGGGATACGCCCCAAGACAAGAAGGCTGCGGAACGAATGATATTGTATCAAACTGGATGGTGAGACCTGCTTCATAACCTTTCCTGTATTTGCCTTCATTCCTGTACACAGATTTCTTTCACTACTACCTCCCAGAACTTGTCATATGAAGATGTGTGCCCCCAAAGAAATAAGAGAAAGAGGCAAGAGAGGGGTAACTCCTGGAACTCACTAGGGCCTGGCTTGGATTAGGATCCCCACTTTCCTGCAACTGAGAGTGCAGACCATAGGGAAAAGACAGGTAGAGAGATAGAAGGCAACTACCAGGGCAGAGGTGCCCAATGAGCTTTCAACTATAAAGCATGGGACCTGAAACATTAGGAGGCTTGGTCAATGTGACAGGTTTACGGACCCACTATTCTTTGGCAACTATCCCGAAGTCATGCGGAAACGGCTGGGGGAGCGCATCCCATCATTTACAGAAGAAGAGAAATGTGCCGTGAAAGGATCAGTCGACTTTGTGGGTATCAACCACTACACAAGTTATTGGGTGACAGATAAGCAGCTTGGGTCTCCAAGCAAGTTGAAGTACTATGCACCATTTTTTGATGGACCAGAAGTCACACCATATGGTGAATCTCTGTTCTATTTGCTTCTCTTTTCTCTTTTCGCTCTGTTTTGCCCTCCCACGGCCCTTCTCTCTCTGCAGTATGTTTCGCCCAAACTGGGCGAGGGGTCTATGGCCACAAGGCTACCGCAAGCAACGTCTTATTAGTACATTCTCTGTGCAGTATGACTGGCAGTGCAATCACATCAACATGTATCACATATGCATCTCATTTAGGTATACTGTGACATCATTCGCAAGTTAATTGGTAACAGAAATAGGTCCTGTGCCAAATCCTCCATTAAAGAAAAGTGAACACACAACAATTTGAAAACTGCTGCATCGTCTGGAATGTGCTGGGTTAAAAAGTTACATGGCTGATGTGAACGAGTATGTGCCTGATGTGGAGGGGGGCATATGGCATGGTTTGGTGGGGAATGGTCTTGGCAGTGGTGCGTGATGGTATTCCAATTGGACCTCATGTAAGTCACCTTTCTATACAACGTCTACGGTAATACTGAGGTCGTACAAAGAAGGGAGATGTGGAGTGGGGGGAAGAGCCTTACATTGTACCCAGACAGAAGGAAGCTTTTGGTTGAATTCTTGGGGTCCTGTCCTGACAGTTCTAGCTTATTTAGCAGATGGCAGGCCCTGAGGCCAATGATTCACATAACCTTGGGGACACCACATTGTAATGACTGGAACAGTCTCAAACTCAGCTCCTGGAATCGTCATACTTAGATGTGTTAGCAAAGTTCAGATGCTGCATGTTTCCAATGTTCCTGATCCATTTATTATCTCAGAAAGTGCATTTTGGATATGGCAGGGAGCTTCTAACTGGCTCAATGTTGTGCCGCACGGCATGCGAGGGATTTTGAACTGGTTGAGACTGCGCTACAAGAACCCCCTTGTATTTGTCACAGAGAATGGTAATTTCAAAAGCCTCACTTCTTTGCAACAAGTTGAGCTAAGATCATGAAATGGTATGAGAGGGGGGGTTTCCAGGTGCATGGAGGAGGGGTGTACACGTTGTTAAGAGGGTATAATGGTACTGCTGAAGGCACAGGCCCCCCGGGATACTCAATTCTCCTAGAGCCGAATGTGGATATGAAGTTCAGCCCCAAAATCAAATAGTTCTCTACTCAGGAAGTGCTCTCTCACAGCCAACAATAAGCCATCTTCAGGGAGTAAGTATCCATTTATGGACTGGCATGAAAAGCATCAGAGTACTGCACGAACTAGTACTACAACCAGTCCTTAAATGTTTCCTGCTGAATGGGGGGTCAGAGGGAAGAGAGGGTTGTGGCCAGAGTGAAGGTTTGAAAACAGGTTCTTACAGTTGAATTATGCATAATCTGAGCTTTGATTTGATTCTGGCAGGTTTTGATGAGTTCAATGATCCATCGATTCCCTTGGATCAAACTCTCCAAGACCACTATCGTATCCAGTATCACCATGATTACATCTATAACATGCTTCTAGCAATCAGGTAGACATCGTCTCACCAAATGGACTGTCTTGACATGAGGTTATTGGCCTCGGGAATTGTTGCAAAATTACCTTAAAGTAGGGTAAAGATTGGTGTACATCAATTACTTTGTGGTTTTTGTAGGCCATGTCCAACAAACACAATTCATATGGCATTAGAGCTTTACAAGTGGAATCTACTGTAGACAAATATTTACATATATCACGTTGAATTTGACTATGATGTGCCCAGAGATGGGTGCAAAGTTGGTGGCTACTTTGTATGGTCCTTGCTGGACAATTTCGAATGGGAATCTGGCTTCACTATTCGGTTTGGGCTGCACTACGTTGACTATGCCGACAATTTGACACGCATTCCCAAGGCCTCCGTTGGCTGGTTCAAAAATTTTCTGCAGCGCCCATGGGTTGAGCAATAAGGTTAGCCTTAGTTGTTATGTTCCTCATTCTGGTTCATGAGCTATTATCTGGAGACTACTTTGGGGTCTACGTTACAGTGTATTCAACTCTCTCTCTCTCTCTCTCTCACAATGAGGAGGTCAAGGCTGAGTACGTCCAGGCCTTGCAAGAGGCTCTCCCTCATTTTGTCCAATCGCTCCAAGAACTTCAGTCACGCTCTGTTAACGCAAGAAATGAAGTCGAAAGAGCAGTGGACTCTTGGGAGAGTTTTGTTTCCTCCGTGGCTGACAAGATCATTGGGAGGAAACTAATTGTCTGCGGTAGAGCAGTTGATTGGTGGACTAATGAGATTAAACTCAAGATAGCTGAGAGACGAGCCCTCTATAAAGAGTGCTGCAATTTGGAAACCAACAGAGAATTGTGGGCGATCAATCAGCTTGTTA
The DNA here is from genome assembly GCA_030704615.1 of Takakia lepidozioides. NCBI lineage: Eukaryota > Viridiplantae > Streptophyta > Takakiopsida > Takakiales > Takakiaceae > Takakia > Takakia lepidozioides. The sequence goes on from CM060731.1 coordinate 46,012,301, forward strand.
GGTCTCAGAAGAAATTATACTGGGACAAGTTATACAATGAAATAAACTCAAACCACCATGGTGGTAATGACAAGAAATTCTGGTTGGCCCTTCAACGTTTGTACAAACCGAAAAACGGTCAGCAAGTACAAGCGCTGAAGACTACTAAAGGTGCAGTGGTGACTTCATCGGTTGACATTGTCAAAACCTTTGAAACTCACTACAGTATCCTTGGCAGAACTTCTAGGTCTAACAGTGAGGGGTCTTCTGCTGAATGGAGGGACACAGTCGTAAAAACTGTTCCTATGATTCAAAACGCTGATGAACTGGAGTATATTTCAATGGCTTATAATGCTCCCATTAGTTCTTCTGAGATTGTGGAAGCAATTGAACATTTAAATGGATATAAAACTGGTGGACCTGATGGTATTGTCAACGAGCTTATCAAGCACGGTGGCGATCCCATGATAGAGGCCCTAGTTCTCCTCTTTAACCTTATCTGGAAGACTGAAATGATCCCCTTTCGCTGGCGACAGGGGGTCATTGTCAATCTATACAAGAAGGGTGACAGAGAAGAACCGGGGAACTACCGTGGCATCACACTCCTCAATGCTGTTGGCAAGACATTCTGCAGAGTTATAAGTACTCGTCTCGAGGTTGATCTGGAGTCTAGAGGTTGTTTCCACGAAGGCCAAGCTGGCTTTCGGCGAAACAGGGGCTGTGTGGATCATATCTTCACTCTTAGCCAGATTATCCAGGGAAGGAAAAAAGAAGGGAAACCCACTTATGTCTTTTTCCTGGATGTCAAAAAGGCTTATGACACAGTGTGGAGAGATGGCCTATGGTTCCGCCTCTGGTCTTGTGGGATCAAGGGAAAGATGTGGAGAGTTGTCCACAACTTGTATGCTCACACCAAAAGCTGTGTCACTGTTAACGGACAGAAGTCCAACTTCTTTGACATAGACCAAGGTGTAGCTCAAGGATGTACTCTCTCCCCTCTGCTCTTCAATGTTTTCATCAATCAACTCCTCGAGGATGTGGAAAGTGAGGGATTTGGGTTAAGGGTGGGTGATACCACCATACCAGCCCTTATGTTTGCGGATGACTTCGCAGGCATAGGGGAGACTCCAACCAATCTCCAGGAGTTGATTGATTGCGCGAAGAGATACTTTGATCTTTGGGGGCTAGAGGCTAATGTCAGCAAATGTGCAGTGGTAGCATTCAACGACAGAGGAGAGGGAGGAAGTGATCTTAAGTGGCAGTGGGGTAGTCAAGAGATCCCGGTCCTCCCTTCCTACACTTACCTGGGCGTTGAGTTCTCCTCCAATTGTAATTGGGATGCACATATCCGGAAAGTTGTTCAAACTGGCAAGGGCAAAGCTCTGGGGCTCACTAAATTTTTCCACTGCAGAGGGGTCAACTCTGAGGTTAGGAAAACCATGCTTTGTCGCGGTATTAGTCCTGCCTTGGAGTACGGATCTGCTATATGGGTTGATAACTCCAACCAGGCTAAGTCTCTAGAATCCATTCAAGTGGGTATGTCAGCATGCTCCAAAACAGCCAATGTGGCTGTTCGGGGTGAGTTTGGCATTCCGTCCTTAAGCTCCCGACGAGATGAATTCAAGGTCAGATGGTGGGGTCAGCTGCAACATATGCCCAACACCAGATATCCTAAGTTAATCGACTCTATATCTTGGAAACAGGACCGCCCTGTCAAACAGGCGAAGTCCTGGCAGAAGAGAGTAGAAGAGATCCTCAAGGACCTGGACCTGGATCCGCAAGTCTTGACCCTGCTGGATAAATCTGACTTAGAGGCTGTAGTGTCCTCAGCCATGTCTGTTGCCATGAGATTGTCTGATGAAAATGAAGTCAGGCAGAAAACTTCCCTGAACTTGTTTCCAGTCTGTGACATGGGGGAGGACATCTTGGATGACCTCAAGGGTCTACCCACTCTCGGCACTAGACTGAAATTTAAACTCAGGGCAGGAAGCCTACCTTTGAACAGCAAACAGAAGCAGAGAGGAAAGGGAGAGTGCAATTGCCCGTTGTGTGGGCAATCTGAAGACAGTATTCATTTTCTGATACACTGTCCGGGGTTCTCTCACCAAAGAGACGCTCTCTTCAAATCTATTAAGGGTATTGTGCCTGTACCCCTGTTTACCAACTTTGAAAGTCTCGAGGCTGAGCCAAAAGCCCAGGCCCTCCTGAGGCCTAGTTTTTGGGCAAATCACACACAGCAGATTGATGCTTGTGTGAAGGGATTTCTAGAGGATATCTGGAAAACCCGGATTAATTCTATATATGGAGGTAAGTCTTACTACCAACGTCAGCCCCTGACAGAGGTAGGTTCTGTCCCTTTTGTTCCCGCTCAAACTGGGCGCGGGGTCAATGGCCACAAGGCTACGGCAAACAACGTCTTATGAGTACAGTCTCTCTCTCTCTCAAAGGCCAAAAAGGCCAAAGGTCAAAAAGGCCTATGACACTGTGTGGAGAGACGGTCTATGGCTCCGACTCTGGTCTTCCGGGATCAAGGGAAAGATGTGGAGAGTGGTCCATAACTTGTATGCTCACACTAAAAGCTGTGTCACTGTAAATGGACAGAAGTCTAATTTCTTTGACATAGACCAAGGTGTAGCTCAAGGATGTACCCTCTCCCCTTTGCTCTTCAATGTTTTCATCAATCAACTAGGATGTGGAAAGTGAGGGATTTGGGTTAAGGGTGGGTGATGCCACCATACCAGCCGTTATGTTTGCGGATGACTTCGCAGGCATAGGGGAGACTCCTTCCAACCTCCAGGGGCTGATAGATTGCGTGAAGAGATACTTTGATCTTTGGGGGCTAGAGGCCAATGTCAGTAAATGCGCAGTGGTGGCATTCAACGACCGGGGGGAAGGAGGAGGCGATCTCAAGTGGCAGTGGGGAAGCCAAGAGATCCCTGTTCTCCCCTCCTACACCTATCTTGGCATTGAGTTTTCCTCCAACTGTAATTGGGAAGCACATATTCAAAGAGTGGTTCAATCTGGCAAACGCAAAGCGCTGGGTCTCACTAAATTTTTCCACTGCAGAGGGATCAACTCTGAAGTCAAAAAAACCATGCTTTGCCGCGTTATCAGGCCGGCCTTGGAGTATGCATCTGCTGTATGGGTTGATAACTCCAACCAGGCTAAGTCTCTTGAATCCATCCAAGTCGGGGTGCTCAAGGAGTGCATGTCAGCATGCTCCAAAACAGCTAATGTGGCTGTTCGGGGTGGGTTTGGCATTCCCCCCTTAAGCTCCCGACGCGATGAATTCAAAATCAGATGGTGGGGTCAGCTGCAACGTATGGCTAATACCAGATATCCTAAGTTAATCGACTCTATATCTTGGAAGCAGGACCGCCCTGTCAAACAGGCTAAATCCTGGCGGAAAAGGGTAGAAGAGATTTTCAAGGATCTGAATCTTAGTCCACTAGCCATGACCCTGCTGGATAAATCTGCTTAGAAGCTGAAGTTTCCAAGCCATGTCTATTGCCAGGAAATTGTCTGAAGAAAATTAGGCAGAAAACTTCCCTCAACCTGTTTCCAGTCTGTGACATGGGTGAGGCCATCATGGATGACCTCAAGGGTCTCCCCACTTTCGGCACTAGACTGAAATTCAAACTCAGGGCGGGTAGCCTACCTTTGAACAACAAACAGTCGCAGAGAGGAAGGGGGATTGTAAGTGCCCGTTGTGTGGGCAACCTGAAGACAATATTCACTCCTGATTCATTGTCCTGGGTACTCTCACCAACGGGACACCCTCTTCCATTCCATCAAGGAAATTGTGCCTGTACCTCTGTTTAACAACTTTGAAAATCTTGAGGCTGAGCCAAAAGCCCAGGCCCTTTTGGGGTCTAGCTATTGGGCAAATCACACACATCAGATTGATGCTTGTGTGAAGGGATTTCTGGAGGATATATGGAAATCTCGGATCAACTGTTTATTCCAAGGTAAATCATACTACCGGCGTCAGCCCCTGACAAAGATAGTTTCTGTCCCTTTATGTTCCGTTCAAACTGGGCGCGGGGTCAATGGCCACAAGGCTACGGGAAACAATGTCTTATGAGTACAATCTCTCTCTCTCTCTCTCTCTCTCTCTTTGAACCCTGGTGGGTTCGAACCCCACAAAAGGCTCCAGGAGGGCTAGGTTCCCTCGGGGTCAATGGCCTTAAGGCTATGGCAAGCCAACGTTTGCAGGGAAAGAATGAGTACAATCATTTTTAACCTGGTGACATGGGTGAGGACCTTGAGGATGAATGGCCTACCTATCCTCGGCACGAGACTAAAACTCGGGGTGGGGAGTTTACCTTTGTACAATAAACAGATGCAGAGAGGTGCAAAGGAGATTGTCAATCTTGTTCCACACAAATTTGTCCAATAGTTCATGCGTGCATGCCAGCATGTCGGTGTTGGTTGTCATATGGTGATTTTTTGAGTTTGATTTTCGTATTGTGTGGGTACCCTGGCAGTGATAGCCTGCATCAGTCCAATGTGTTATCTTTCTCGTGAAAAACTTTGCTGTGCCTCTGATATGTAGTCCTGTAGTTGGTGTGTGTTTGGGACTAATGTGAGGTTTGGGCTTATCAGATTCCAGATCTGAACTTGATGGACAGTTTGTCCAATCTGCTTCAAAATACGATGGATTTGAACGAGTGGATCACAACAGCAGGCCATGAAACCAAATATCACTTAGGACCCTTCCACTCAGTTGTTGGCCACTCACTGGCTCTATTTGACAAGACAGCAGACTCACTTCAGCCTTCGAATGTGATTCATAGCACAACAAACTTGTGTATTCAGTAAGATTTCCGCAATGACCCAACATGTGGACTCAGCATTAACACAAAGGCCATATCTTGTTGATGTTTCAAATTGTACACATAGCAGGAGTTGCCTACAGTGTATATTACTACATCACTTCCAAAGATGAGTGATCTGACATCGAGTACAACAATCTTCCATCCTATTTCATATACAGTTGCGAATTTGTGTCTTCCTCAACAGCCAGATCATCTCCTAGAGATGCAGATTTGTACTGTACAGCTGGAAGGACTGAACCAACAACATGAATTACTTATGTGTGACTGGTGGAATCCATGTTCCAGCCAATATTGAACACTTGTTTATACTATTTTCTAATTCTTGCAAGTAGAAGGGTCAAAAACTGTCCGCTGGTTTTGAGGTTTCATACAGATTGCCAGTGGCTTCAGTGGTAAGACATTCTTGAGGAAGACTTCAACAAGGCCTTAAAAAGTACTGCAGACTGTACACTAGAGCCATCCTACAACCCTTTCACCATGATTAATCTACTAAATGCCCCTAGCAATCAAATAATCCAGTAGGGTAAGCTGGTGTATAGCATAAATTTACTGTCTTTCTGTGAACCATGTTCAACTATACATTCCAAATGGCAATTGCAAGTGAAGTTTACTGTACAGATGGAGGTAATTTGGGCAGCTCTGTGTAGTCCTGTACTTATAAGGATCTCCCAAGGTGTACAGGGCCCTCACTTGAGCCTCCACATGTACTGTTCAATGGCATTTGAGTATGCGATGAGATTGTTGCAATTGACAACAAGTCCAATATTACTTAGGGATTCTGCAACCACCCAACATGTAGACGTACAAGAACACAAAGGCCATATTTTTCCTTCATCTGCACATTACACGAGGGGTTTACAATTTGTATTACTACATTCGGAATCTCAAAGATGATGGGCTGTCATCGATCTGCTACAAAAGCCTTTGGACCTATTCATATACTGTTACGGATTTCAACGAGAATGAGATTGTCCCCTAGTTACAGATTGAAGATTCCAGGTTGATGTAAGTAGATAAACTGAAGCGGTATCTATTACCACTAGTAGAAGGATCCACCGATTAGAGCTGACTCTGAGGTTTCAAGCTTGTAACACATCCCTAAGGAAGAGTTCCAACAACGCCTTTGAAATCTACTTCAGAAGTTGAAGCATCCGATGAGGAATATGGCTCTACCCGTTGTCACTCGGGGAGATATTACTGCCTAGGCCAAAAAGCGTCTTAGAATCAATTCAGTTCTACCTTCCCCGGAAGTTCTTCCCCCACTATCATGTTATCTTCTCTTGACCGCACATCTCTCCAGTGCGATAACGAACACACGATCCGCCACTTGCTCTAATTTTGCAAGAATTATGACAGCGTGGTAAACAGAAAGATCACAAGAGCTAAGTTCAATGGATCAACGACGACCCACCACCATGAATGAATGAATCAGCCCCAGAAACAATCCGAAACCTCAACTGTATGGAAAGCCAAGATAGATAAGCAACCGGTGGATGGAGAGGGCGATGGCCCTGAGCCTCATCTGCCACGTGTGGGGATCAATCCGACTTTCCCAGCCACACACGCGGGCTTAATGGCTGGCTTTCTATCCAATGCTTCAAACACTTCTCTTCTCGCACTCTTTTGATCGTAGCTCTGCTGAGTTTGGAATCAGTCTGCAGCCCCGGCGTTGGCACCCATCTGGCTATGGCGACCAGCGTTGCAGCCATGCGGGGCGTGGCCGTGCCTCAGGTATCTGGTACCAGTATCTGCTGCTGCAGTGGGTGCTTGTAAGAATGCTGTGAATGAAATTGTGGAGTGGTCTGTAGTAATGGCATTGTGCCATTGGAGCTTTTGTGATTTGTCTGGGTGGACTTTTCTTCGTGGTTGAGTTGTTCGGGTGTATGCTTTTGCATGAATTTGGACTTATGGTTCGTAGCTGGAAATGTAAGAGTGTGTGGATTGCTCCAGTAGAAAGAAGCGTTTGACTACCATCCAATGTGGTGCTTCTGGCCATGAGGTAGACAGCTGGTGAAGGTGTTTGCCATCGTGAACTCTCACACTGAGCACAACTCCATGAGTTTACCCAATTGAGTGTAGTTGCGTAATTGGTGATCCTTGCGTGAAATGACGGAATGTCCGATGAGATGTAGGGAGAGAGGACTTGGAGCTTACGTAGGGGTGGCATTGGTGAGCTGACATCCGTGCACAATGACTCAGGTGAACACAGCCTTGGCTGGAACTCAGGCTACGGGCAGCAAGAGCGCACCAAGCTCTGCGTTCTTTGGGGGAAACTTGAAGACTTCCGCTAGAGTGACACTGGGAGCTCCCAAGGGGAAGGCTCGTATCGTATGTGAAGCGGAAAAGACCGAGAAGAAGGTGGACAGGTGGGCAGGTCTGGGGAAAGATATCTCTGATGATCAGCAGGATATCCAGCGTGGGAAGGGTCTGGTTGATGCTTTGTTTCAGGGTGCTCAGGGGTTGGGTACCCAAAATGCCATCATGAGTAGCTACGACTACGTTAGCACTGCCCAGCGGACGTGAGTTCTCTTCCCTTCACATTTCGAGTGCTGCGTTTCTGTATTCTTGTGTATGTTAGTGTATTTTCGTTCTCCACACGCGGATATATGGTAGCAGTAACGATGGCAGGAGTAGAAGGATAATTTTCATGGTAAAACACTCTAATGTTCCTCCCCTCTCCTCCCCCTCTCATTCTGGTGTTAACTCACTCCCAGAGAGGCATCTTGTAGCAGGTCTATTTCAATGATCTTGTTTGCTGCTGAATGTACGTATGTTAATGGTCCTCTCTGTGAGCTAGTGCTGAAGGTCGCATGGGAAGGTTGCATAGCATTTAGAATAGATATTTCCTTAGCAAACCTGTATCTTCCAGGGACATTTAGAAAACTAGAACCTGCCCACTAAATGTGTGTTTTGGAATCCGTAGTGGAAGGTCAATTGGTCTTTGTTTCCATGTCCAGGAAGATGCTGACTTAGTGGTTGATCAAACAGGTTTGACTTTGATAACATGAAGGATGGGCTCTACATTGCACCTGCCTTCATGGACAAACTGGTTATCCACATCGCAAAAAACTTCATGAGCCTGCCCAACATCAAGGTAATGCACCCGGCAGCCCCAGTCTTGTTCATTTTGTTTCTTTATGGCAGGCCTATCTCATTTGCACGTGAGAACAAGTCTAACCCATTGTTAAGAAGGTCTGTCTGGCAGGAGAGATTTCACTGAATGTATGGTTGGATGGCAGGTTCCTCTTATTTTGGGTATTTGGGGAGGCAAGGGACAGGGAAAATCATTCCAATGTGAGCTTGTCATGTCAAAGCTTGGAATCAAGTAAGTAGGTATCACTGTGGATAATTTTTTGTATTTCCTTCAGCTGGAAGGGTTGGTACCCTGTACCGATGACTTAACTTTTAATTTAGTCCTGGATTTTCTTTACTTGCATTGCATTGTTGTGGATGTATTCACATTTCTTTCAAGAGTCATCTATTTCCCAGCTTGCCACTGTGTTTTTGCATGTTTTAGAGCTTGCAAGTCGTTGCGAAGGGACGTGGCTTAGGTCATGTTATTCATTTGTTGTGTCTAGCAACAGAAATCTATATAACAAGAATGTGGTGGTGGCAGCCCCATCATGATGAGTGCAGGAGAACTGGAGAGTGGCAGTGCGGGTGAACCAGCTAAGTTGATTCGTCAAAGATACCGTGAGGCATCAGATATCATCAAGAAGGGGAAGATGTGTGCCCTCTTCATCAATGATTTGGATGCCGGTGCAGGGCGCATGGGCGGTACTACCCAGTACACTGTGAACAACCAGATGGTGAATGCCACTCTCATGAACATTGCTGACAACCCAACAAATGTGCAGCTTCCTGGTATATACAACAAGGAAACGATTCCCCGTGTGCCCGTCGTCGTTACTGGTAATGATTTTTCGACCTTGTATGCTCCTCTTATCCGCGATGGTCGTATGGAGAAGTTCTACTGGGCTCCCACTCGGGAAGATCGTATTGGTGTGGCCAAAGGAATCTTCAGGGCAGACAATGTTCATGATAAGGATATTGAGAATTTGGTGGATAGCTTCCCTGGCCAGTCCATTGGTGAGTAGCACTTCTCTGCAGTTAAATTTTTGACAGTGGTGACTTTTTCGTGGTTTTGTATAATTTGCGGCTCTCGTGTGGCTCTTGTTTCTGCATGTGAACAAATATTGTTTGTGTGTTTCTTATGCCTGTGTTGATTTTGAGTTAATTTTCTCTCTTGCAGATTTCTTTGGTGCCCTAAGGGCCCGGGTATACGATGATGAGGTGAGGAAGTGGGTGTCAAATGTTGGAGTGGAGAACATGGGCAAGAAGTTGGTGAATTCGAAGGAGGGTCCCCCAACCTTTGAGAAGCCAGCTATGACAGTTGCAAAGCTCATGTCATATGGTCACATGCTGGTGCAAGAGCAGGAAAATGTGAAGCGTGTGCAACTTGCTGACCAGTACCTGTCTCAGGCCGCTCTGGGTGATGCAAATGCTGATGCTATCAAGCAAGGCACCTTCTTCCAAGGTCAGTCATAGTTGCTACCTGAACTATGATCTTTGAACTTCCACTCTCCTTTAACTCTATATTAACTCTATATTAATGCTGTTATTTAATATGAAAAGACTTACACACGGTGTGGGTTGTGGGATGCTTGTTTGTTTCTGTCAGCGAAAGCTGAGTGACCATGTGGTGCGGAAGAGAAGCCGCGTAGACTCTATCCATTCTGGACAAACAACAAACTGATATGATGAACATGCACGCATGTCTCAGGTAAAGCAGCCCAACAAATCAACATTCCTGTGCCTGAAGGCTGTACAGATCCGAATGCTGGAAACTTCGATCCAACTGCCCGTAGTGATGATGGCAGCTGTACTTATGACTTCAAAAACCTATGAATTAAATAATGATCTTTTGTTACTGCAGAGCTAGATAGATTGAGAAGTGAATTATCTCCTTGGACCATCTGTTGTGAACTCTATATAACATGATTTTTGAGGGCCACTTTACATTAAGGGCCAAGTGGTGTAGTGACCAAAATCCCTGTGTATTTCTCAGTTTATACTCTTGGCTCAAGTTGTCTTAAACCTCTCAATCTCCAATCTACATCACATTAAATCTTCACACTAGACACAACAATCTTTCATAAAAGGGATAAAATTCATGGGCTTGAAAGAAACGAGTTTGGATTATCCCATTGTCTAGACAGAATAGTAGAGCAACAAATGTTAACATTAATTCAAATATGCAACCACTAAAAAGGTCATTATTTGTGACTGGAGCTGACTTGATACTGCCATCTGCGAAGATGCTACGCAAAAACTTGTACACCCGATATTTAAAGGTATGCTAATTGTGGTTCAATTAATGCAACGCTGGCTAAGGATCCAACATCAACTCAAGAAGCAGAGAAAAATTAAGCAATACAGAAGAATGCAAGTGTTATCGCAAAGCCCACCATCGCTATGCAACCCACCAGGAGTTCATTTTGCTTTGTGAGTACCGTAATTACATAATATTTCAAACGTACTACTTTCAAATCTTGGAGGTTGAAAAATTGCAGATGCAGTCTTAACCAACTGCTCATACAAAAAATCTCACAATCCGAGAAGTCCCGTGGAGCTCAGAGAAAGTTTTTTCTTTTTTAGGTGAGGAATCAAACGTGCAACGAGAAAGGGAAATAAAATACGAAACGATGGATTAAAAGTTAAGGTTGGCTGTCACGCAGCCTAATATACTCTCGAGGAAGGAAGACAGAGAGATGTGTCGGAACAATATCAACCCAAATGAAGTCTACATCATGCCAAGTACATTTCTTCACTCTATTCCTAGGTTAGGATCCCTCGCCCCCACCCCGCTAGGAGCCCAAAGCATTAGGAATGGTAGTCAAATTTGGAAAGGGAAAAACCTGGGAACCCAAAATTTGGATTACCTTTGGTAGAGGAGCACAGGGACCCCACAAGCCAGTCACTGGCCCAAGGTCATTGGAGGATTACCATGCGAAATCACCCCCAAAATGGCCAGTGTCTTAACGTTCCACCCTTCACTGTGCGCAACAATATCCATTTTGCACCAATAAAGCTTTCTATTCGAGAATGGATGAACTCTATTTCTTTATTCTCATCTCAAAATGTTCAGATCGTCTCTCTTTTAATAGATCTCATTAAGTGGTAGCTGAAGATCGGAACCAACATTGACATTTTTAGCAATATCAATAACAATGTTACATCCGATCTTCAACCACCTCTCAATAAGATGCCTTAAAAGAGAGACATCTTGAGATGAGATTAAAAGAAACTTCTCATTGTGGACTCCAATCTTCAATCTGCCCCTCAAAGTCCGAAATATTCCATTAAATGCTAAATCTCTCACGAGTGATAACTTGGTAGATCTGTCCTTATCATTTTCGATTATACACCAGCATGCAAGGTGAAGCTAAATCCCCTCCCAAGGACACAAATTGGAAAAGCTCTCCTATGGAAAAAGGAACGTATAACCAACACCACAAATCAAATTTCGCAAACCAAAAATGTGACACTAATGCGGGACCAGAGTCTATACTGCATAACTCTGGCCACCAGCCCAGCCGATGAAAACCCATCACTTACTTTGATTCCTTGATGCACCATGTTGAAATAGCTCTTGGCCTCTCCTCTCAGTGTGGCCCTTCCACGCTATGAGCCAATATAGTGATGTAAAAGTTAAACATGGAGCCAAGGCCTGGGCCTTGGCCTCTAATGTACAGCGGCCAGAAGCTGTGCAAGTTTTTCTAATATATAATAAATTTTCGTCTGATGTGGAATGATCTGTGGAATGACATGAGCGTCCTCATCAGAGACGGTCATTATTGGGAGGAGGATTATGTCTGGTTGAAGGTTTTGGTCATGTTTCAACCAAGTTAGCAGAAGCTGTCACTCTGTTCCATTAACACCAGTAAATGTCAGAAAGCTCAGGTAGATCCCCACCTGTTGGTCTGATGGGGTTTTTGACCTTCCCCATTATTTTATACCTTCCTTAAATAATTACTCACTTATGAAAGTATCTGCAATTTTTTGAAAGACACTAACAAACATGTATCCCAGCTCCTAAACCTGTTCCCAATTTTGGCCGCATGATGCCATTGTATATATTTCCAGGTAGCAGTGCATGGAAGATCTTAAAGAGTGTGCACTTCATAGAGAAATTACTGACCTATATGCATCATAGATATGCGAGTCTTAAAGGCATAGGGAGTGGCAACTTGCTTAATGAACTTGCGACCCAGTCACCTGGCCCATCTGTAGAATGTGGTTGACTGAATCCCTTTTATCCAACCTTGCAGGCTCCAGACAAACCTGTGCACTGTCACCCATCTTGAACTCGCATGTGGAGTATATAATGTGAAAATGTCTGTGCAGCAAGGTAGACGGAATGAGTAAATACTGTTAAAACTTTGCTGTCTATCACATAAATCCCAAACTCCAATGTCCTGCTGCATCGTACTCTTGAACGAGCATGTTGTGTACATAATGTACATAATGTGAAAATGTCTGTGCAGCAAGGTAGACGGAATGAGTAAACACTGTTAAAACTTTGCTGTCTATCACATAAATCCCAAACTCCAATGTCCTGCTGCATCATACTCTTGAACTAGCATGTCGTGTACATAATGTGAAAATCTCTGTAGGAATGGTAGAAGGAATGAGTAAATACTGTTAAAACTTTGCTGTCTATCACATATCAATCCCAAATGCCAATGTTCTGCAGCGGCGTAGTCAGCAACAATTGGCACCAAAAAGTTGAGTGGAAGTAGGGATTATGTCCACACACCAGTCTCATCAACTGAAAATATGTATGACTTGTGGCATCTGATTCCAGATGTGGTTCACTCCCTTCTCCTATGGGAAAGGAGACAGGTCTAGGAAGTAACGCTCGGATATGACCAGTCTCACCCTCCCAAGCATGGTCTTCAAATGGTACAGCTGCTGCTCAGTCCGCAAACCCCCCCCCCCCAACTCTACAGTTTGACCTTCAAAGCAACTTTGTTTAAGTATCCATAAAGTGACCAGTTCCAGAACCTATACATCCAGGTGTAATGACTGGCCTCAGTTGAAACCATGGGAAGAAGAAGTTCACATTTACCATGACAACAAGAGCATCCAATACTGCTTATGTACAGAGCCACCTGGAAAAGAGGTAATGAACAATAATTCAGCAATGAAGCTGTGGCTGATTCATGCAGAACAGCGAATTCCTCTTGCAACCTTTGTTTTGTTACTATACTACTGAAAGCACTTGAATTCTGCGGCAAACAATTTCTTGTCGCAATCAACACCCTTCCTGCCTTATTGATCCCCAACTGCTGTTACCGTCCAAACCAGCCTTTCTGGGGTTGTACTTCACCACCACCATTCATCAACTTGTCAAGTACAATATTCAGATCCACTGACTGTCCATTCTCTGTCAGCCTTCGCACCACAGCTCTTACTTGGTCCTTGGAAAATCCCATGACTGCCACTTTCTCAATCACTTCATCAATTGGCACCCGGTTTGTTGATAAAGGTGCTCCCCCTGAGGGACCAGCACCATTAGCCCCTGCAGGAGGCAATGACTGCTGAACTGGTTGGGCAGTGGGCAAGCGTGGGTAACCCCCACTGCCACTGCTTGGAGCGGAAGGCAGCACTGGCTGTGCTACACGGTACACGGAGCTGGTATATCCAGGCTGCCCCATCATCTGTGAATCATACATGGATGGTCCAACCTGGCCCTGGGAATGGTATGGAGGTGGCAGTGCCAATTGGCCTGAGTTATTCCGACCAACAGGAAGCTCATAGACCTGTGGTCCACTTGGGCCAAGCTGCTGTTGACTCGGCGGCTGAGACTGCTGCATCTGAGGAGGTGGGAGCGGGCGACTTCCATAGCCTTGAGGCAAGTATGGTGGTGGCGGCGGTGCAAGCTCCTGGACATAGTTGGCCTGTTGAGGGCCTTGGTGAGGTACCTGAGGGTGAGGACCATAGGGTGGGGCTTCTGCCTGGTGGCTGTACTGTTGTGGCAACTGGGTATGTGGCCCTAGCTGCTGCTGCTGCTGGAGTTGTGGCGGCTGCTGCTGAGCGTAAAAAGACTGCATTGCCATGGAGTTCTGGGGCTGCAGCTGGTGTGGAGGTGGGCCTGGTGGCAGAGAAGGCTGCTGGTAGTGGGGCTCTGCCTGTGTTGCAGAAGGTGCCTGCAGCTGCAGCTGCTGGTGCTGTTGGGGTGGTAGCTGCTGAGATGCTGGAGGAGAAGGTGGTGGCTGCAAAGGTGGGGGGGCAGGGGGGGATGGTAACTGCTGCTGATGGTGAAGATAAGGGGGTGCCAATTGCTGCTGTGGAGGGGCATCCACCTGCTTTGGAGGTGAGGGAGGACTGGGAGGTGCCTCAAGAGCTGCTTGGACAGGTGCTGGTGCAGTAGGAGGCATCTCGGTCTTGCTCAGCTGGAGCTTTGCAAGCTGCGAGTGTGCCTCTGATATCTCCTGCCTGTCACGCAATACCTGCACACCCCGTTGCACCTGCCAATCCCGCAAGTTATGTTTCTTCCAGAGCATCATATGTGCCTTCACAAGTATGCTAGTGAAGGTAGAAAAACCAACAAAGTGACCTTGTGCATGTCAAACTCAAGGCAGAGGAGCATAGTTACACTGCCACACTAAAAGCTGCAATCATATGCCTGATAATGCGTTCAAGACTGAGAAACAACATCTTTTCCTCAATATCCATTCTGATGCATACATGGATTTCAGAGAGAATCCAAAATTGTGTGGTCCGCTATTAATCTACCCTAATGTTGCCAAAAGGACTAACTTACGTGCAAGCAAAGCCAACAACTTGAAAGAACAAATACCTCTCGGATCATGTTTTCCAAGGACCTCAGCTTCCCATCGGTAGAACCACTATTATTTGCTGCCTCGCCTTTGAGTTCACTCACCAGATGTTCCAGTCGCTGAGTGGTAGACTCAAGCTGGGTCAGGCGTCCACTCATGCCCTCCAGCACACGTAACAGGTTGTCGGCATACTTCTTCATAGTTCCTTCCACAGCTGCCACTGTGGCCGCTTCAACCGTGTCCTTCTCATATGTTGAAGGAGGCTGCATAGTTCGCTGAACATGCGACATTGAGCATAACAGACAACCAACAACCATCAGTACCACTCTATCCATAAATGCCTTAACCCTATCGCTTTGAACTTTGGTATTTCTTGCCTTGCAATACTGGGTAGCTGTGTCCCAAGGTGGCCTTCATTCTCACCATGTAATGATATTAGCCCTTTGAGAGCCACACACCTGGATTTGATTTTGCCAAAGAATCTAGTATTATTTGGTTTGTGTCGAACTATCACTTTGATGGGTGAGACACATCTTGGTCACTGGATTGGCGACATGACTACTCTTTTTTAAATCAACATCTCACTTCACATTTCAGTTTGACCTCAAACGCTGCCAATTTTACAGGTTGATGCACATACCAGCAGTATCACCAACTGCATAGGGACTTCCACAGAGAGGTTTAGGTCATGCACCACATAATTATTCAACCATAGCTTACTTCTTACTTCCCTCCTCACTGTGTAGACTGCCTGAATGTTTACTCATCCCACAGAGGTTTGCAGTAAATGCCACTCAAACCGATTTTGTCAAGATGCCCATATTCTCCAAGTGTACCAGAAAAAGAAAGCAGACCACAACTGAGTTCAATTCAGCTTTGAAGCTGAAAGCATACTGGCAGTTTTCCATTCTAAGTGGGTGTCAACATTTAATGTACCTGGTCCCATGATTAATATCCATTCACTCTCTGAAGTACCAATGCCAATGGCCACTAACGATCCTCGGCCCCACGGTGGCCATTAAGCCATATCCATCTCTGCTACCAGTGCAAACAGACCTCAGGCTTCTATTGTCAAAACAGATACATTCAGGGCATAAGTGCAGGACAGTTTCTCTGGCATCTGCAGAAGCAGATCTACAGTAAATGACTTGCCACCATTCAGGTTAATCTAACCCTTGTTAGTAATTACCCACAAATGCGACTCAGATTAGGTCAAATCTGGTAATTGATCAGCTCCCTGATTACAGCTTTGAGTGGCTCCGTAGCTATCACAACCCACTCAGAATATGCAGTATATGAGTAATCAGGTCATCTGTGCGATAATGTTGACCTCCTTCCCAATCGCTACATCTAACCTTCCCCCTTCTTCAACGGTGGGATCTGTGATTTCGTCACCAACATGATCCCATTAAGACGGTTTGAACTTCCAAATCATGAAATGGTAATCCTCAATCTACCCCATTTCGTCCCTCCTAACTGCTATATTACAGACCAGAAGTAACAAAATATACCAAGGTCGCAGGGATTTGAGAAGTTGCATATGCCGGGGTAGACGATGACTGCCGTCCACGGCTCTCCTCCCCTCGTAATCCTGACGATGAAGCGCTCAACTTGTTCCCTGTAACTGCTGTGCTTGCGATTGGCTGAAAATCAAAGTTCTCCTCCCCTCTCATCCCCGGAGACGCAGCATTGAACTTGTTCCCCGAACCTGCTGTACTTGTAATGGGCTGGAAATCAAAGCTCGGTAGCACATCGTCGTTACCAAAATCGAATTCAGGTAAGGAATTCTCCCTCTTGCTGTGAACGCCGCTGTAAGAGGTGTTCCCACTGGAATTTGCCGTAGACGGCGCGGTTGTCGAATGCAGCAACTCGAAGAAAGGCTCGTTCTGTGAACCTGCTTGGAATGCAGCCATGCCTGACGATCCCTGGTGATCCATGGAACGCAAGAGATCCTCTAAAAGAAAACAAAACCCAGATGGTATCAAGCGGGGCAATTAACACTGCAAGTTATGAGATAAATTTATCATCCCAGACCAGGGTTATACCGTTCACCACCACCTATCGAGTTCACCAGACAGACAGAAACCTTCTCTAACCAGCGAAAGAGTGAGACAAGGAGATTGAGAAAGCCCACAAAGTAGATGAACCCTGGCACCCTCAATTGGGCATTGAAGAGGGGAGAGAATCCATTTCCGAAGACGAGGGTAACGTGTGATGGAAGAAAGAGAAGCGGATTGGAAAGAACACGAACAAGACGACGGTGGATGAGTCCTGCCGCAAGCAACCATGCCTTGCAGTCCAGGATAAAGGAATATTTACGCGGTAATTCGTAATATTTTGTCAGTTTGTTACTAATAAGTTACTAATCCTGCGTTTACTATTCCTCAACCTCCGGCTATCTTGTTATGGATGAATCTCGTCGGACGTAATGGCGCCGACGGACACACTAGACCGTGTGTGAGAATGGATGAATGTATGTTTAGCCCAAACTTACCTTCCAGTGACGAGTTAAATTAACATCAAAATATTAAGGAAACTTTTGAAGAAATAAATAAGTAAATCCGTAGATATCCCCAGCCGCTTGAATTTCCGGGCCACCCAAAGAACGGCTGGCTTTACGAGGGCCGCCCAGTACAGCCTCCGTTACTAATGTTGTTTTCTAATAAGAATAATAACAATAAATTAAAAATAGAAAAGAAATTAAAAAACAATAAAAAACAATAGTATAACCAAAAATAAAAAACCAAACAATTAATTTTAAAAACAAAAAGAGTCACCTTACAATTAGCTACGTGTTTAATTTTAATTTTAATTTAGTTTTTATTAAAAATTTAATCAAGAGTTTCTTTGGAAAAAAGAAAGAGAAAACAGTTTATCTGATTGGTTAAATCTATATTGTTTACTAAACGACTTTTTGGGGACCTGGATAGTTGCACACGCACCACGTGGCTCGTTTTCAGACCTCGTTGGTACCACGGGAGTGCTGACGTGGAGTAGAATTAGGCCCTGAAGGTGTTCCCGCCACACCCTAAAATTTCTCTTTCCCCCCATTTACTCTCTCGATTGTTTTCAGCAGAAATGTGTGGAATGTCTGTTGACCTTGCTGCGAAGATTCTGTCTCTCTCTTCTCATCCTCCTCCCGCCTCTTTGAAACAGACTTGCTGTTGTCATCGTCTTGTCGCTCGGTTTCTTATACTGCTTAGGATGATCGCATTTCTCTGTCCAATTTAGCGTAAGTTCACAATTGTATGCGGGATTCTGTGATATGTCTCTTGTGTCTGGAATTTTTCCACCAAGTTAGAAGGCTGTGGGAGGCCTGCTTTGCTGTGCAGCCATGTATATCAAACAGGTATGATACTTTCAAATTGTACTTGTTGATTGAGAGAGTAGCACTATTGAGTGTGTCGTGCATCGTGATGAAGGAAATTGTTTTGGTATAGTTGTCAATTGGAGAAGGCGCCTTGTGTGTGTGTGTGTGTGTGAGAGAGAGAGAGTTTGACTCGCAGAATAAATTTTACTTGGATTGTGCTGCGACACGTTTATGATGCTTCTAGCGGGAAATTATCTCCGAGGGTGTAATGATTTACTGGAAGTCGCTCAAGGTTTCTGAGGCGGTCCATCCTCAAGAATGACGGTTCTGGCTCAAATCAAGGAGTGATTTGTGAAATCTCCATAGATTGTTAATGATCGATGGAATGTGGGATTGGGGATAGTCATTAAAGAGGACCAGATCCCCATCCAGTATGTGGGAAATGAGAAGGAATCCAGTAACGTAGCTGACGAATCACAACGCTTACCGCACAAGCGGTTTTTAGCTCGTCTGCAGAGGGCATGTTGGCATGATGGTGGTTGGCAGCGTTGCGTAAGAACATGATGGTAACATATTGTGAGGGAAAAGGGGGATATGTTGGACACTTAAAGAATACGACAATACCTTTCACAGAAACACACTGTTCCTTTGGGCAAGCTCTATCAGTTTATTGCTAGTGAGTCATTAAATGATTGATTAATAAAAGAAGAAATTATATTAACCTTCAGCTGGCACACCACGGATCATAGAGATCATAAACAGAGTGAGAAATTCTTCTTTGCTGGGCAGACATTTCATGGCTTAGAAATTGACCTGGTTATTGATCTTCCACCAGCCATCTCTGTTTTTCCTTATGAGTAGGGTTATGAGCAAAGAGTTGATTGCCATTGGACATAGAATACATTTGTTTCCAATCATTGAGAGAAACAGTCATAGAAACTGTGGAAGCATGAGAAAATATGGGATGGATTGTCCATGGTTGATCTGGCCCCAATCACAAACATGCCCATGCAGCTATGCTTGAACTGCCAGTCAAACTGTAGGGAGTTTCAAATTCAACTAGCCCAGAAACAATGTTAGAGTGTTGTACTTGCAGTCATCATGTAGTTCACCCTGTCAGAAGGGAGAGAAGAGGTTTACTCATAAACGTTTGTGTGCCACCCTGTGGCAGTAGACTCTATGGAACAGAGTAGAAAACGAGCAACTATAGAAAGACACGGAACTCTGTTATCATTAAAGACCTGGGTTTGGGAGGGAAGGGAGCTCACGAGTCGTAAATTATTGCAGGTGATAATTGAGGGTTTTAAAAGCTACAAGGAGCAAGTTGCTACGGACCCTTTCAGTTCTAAACACAACTGTGTTGGTAAGTCTCTTCAGTTCCTCACTAAAGTGTTAAGCAGTGCTCTTGACTATACACTATCTAGTCTCTTGTCGTACATAAAATTACCAAGTAGCCAGTAGTGAAGCCTGTAGGAAAACAGAGATATTTTATTGACAAAAGCTCAAACTTGCAATACCTTATGGGGTCGAAGTCAGGAAATTCGTTTTGCTAGGGGCCACTGCCATGGCCTTTGTGTGGTGTGTCCTTGGCTGTAATGAAAAGATTGATTTGCAATTTTGGTGCATTGTGCAGTTGGTGCCAACGGATCAGGGAAGACTAACTTCTTTCATGGTATGTAAGAGTCAAGATATTTATTTGGCAGTAACTTGTTTCTTCTGGTTAACTGTTACGCCAGCTCTTATTTTACCGTGATGTACTGCTGTATACCATACATTTTTTTTTCTAATCATTGATGCACTGTGCAGCTATTCGGTTCGTCCTCAGTGACCTCTTTCATAACTTGCGAGCAGAGGATAGGCAGGCGCTGCTGCATGTCAGTCCCCTGTCTCTTGCTTTTGCAGTGTTCTTCAGACGTTCACTTCATGGATGTTTTAGCATCATGTATGCTTTCTAGACCAGAGTTGTTGGATTTCTCTTACATGGGCATGATTGTGTGCAGGAAGGGTCAGGACATCAAGTCCTAACTGCCTTCGTGGAGATTGTGTTTGACAACAGTGACAATCGCATTCCTGTGAGTTCTTTCTGTATCATTTGGTTTGCTTGCTTACTCTGAATTCTAACATGGATCCTGGTGTAATGTGTCTATGGGTCTTCAGAAGGAGTCACTCCCACCTGTGGAGGTTTGATAGCCATACTAGTGGTGGCTTTGAGAGCGGATCTCCTACAGTTGCAAGCTGGGGTCTTTCTTGTATGCTCTCTCTATTTTACATTGCGGCTACAGCAAACGACATTCTATTTTACATTGTGTTTGTGAAGAAATCATGTAATTTCTTTTTCAATGTTAACCAGGTTGACAGAGAGGAAGTGCGGCTCCGCCGCTCAATTGGTGTCAAGAAGGATGAATACTTCTTGGACAAGAAGCATATCATGTACATTCTGATTTATTGGATAACTTGTGCTTGAGGTTCCATAGAGAAGTTGCATGTTTATCGCTGGACTGCCACCTGGTAGTTGTGAAATATGACGGTATCCTAGGCAACTTTACAACTTTACAACTTCACAACTTTACTGTTGCGCACCTAGGAGCTCTTTAGTTGCTGGGTACCAAACATTTACTTCATGTGATATTCCCTTGTCATGTAATGTGGTAGTACAGTTTTCTCTACATGCACACTCTTGGTAGGAGCACCTCGGTTGATGATTATCCATTTACTGAGCATTTTTTTCCCCCCCCCAGAGAAATGGAATCTGTATCAGATAGATGTTTGATTTAGTCTGGTGCAATGCTTACATAGTTTGAGCTAAGCTAACCAATGCTTTTATGGCATCAGGAAAAACGAAGTAATGAACCTGTTGGAAAGTGCTGGATTCTCTCGCTCAAATCCATACTATGTGGTGCAGCAAGGAAAGGTAAGTTGCTCTCTGCTTCTTCGTTGGAGAGTTGTTGTCAGAGCCAGAAGAGCATGCGGATTTGAAATTTCATCACAGATCTTGTACCTTGAGCACTCGGTGATCAACTAAGTAATCAGTTATCAGTTCACTGGTGCCGGGATTAGTGCATACGGACTGTGGAAATAGTACTACAATACTTATGTGGGTGATAGATTGCAGATTGCTTCATTGACATTAATGAAAGATCACGAACGTCTGGATTTGCTTAAAGAGATTGGTGGTACCCGTGTGTACGAAGAACGCAGAAAGGAGAGTCTGAAAATCATGGTGGATACAGGCAAGTTAAATGTCTAGAAACCAACTAGAAGTAACTTCTTTTTGCCTACATGTGTATTTTCTAGGGTTTCAAGTTGGGGCATTCGGATGACATAGATGTCATCCTCCCAGCTCTCAGTCTTAAGACACGCATTTTTACTGTGCTTATTTTCTTGTGTCATCTCATCTCTTCACTATTGGGTAGAGGGAGTGTGGCTATATCCTTTTTATCAGACTTCTGACTTTTGAAGATGGACTTTATGACCTCTATGACAGAAAACCGGAGAAGGCAGATTATAGAGGTGGTGCAGTACATAGAAGAAAGGCTAAAGGAGCTTGATGAAGAGAAGGAAGAATTGAAGCAATACCAGCAGTTGGACAAACAACTGAGATCCTTAGAGTACACGATCTTTGAGAAGGAGCTTCTTGACACAAGGCAGAAGCTTGAGGAGGTTAGAGGGCCAGCTCTCTATTCCACAAGATAGTTTTGGTTCGGGAATGTTTGCAATCTGTCCTTTGCAAGTCACCTGGATGGTTTCTCAAATATGGAGTACGGGAGTTTGAGAGGATGGCATGTTGACCTTCCTGCAGATACTGTGCACCATTTCCAATGTTTTGTTCAAAATCTTCGCTCTCAGAGCAAGTAACACAGATAGGCCCTATTGTGCACACTTTCATATGCATCATAAGGAACCTCTATCATGGGAGAATCAGCAGGTTTGGTTTTGTTGGTCCTCATTGTTTGCTGGCAAATACGTGATACCCCTCCCTAGTGTAGGCCTTCTTGTGAGTCAGGCATGTTAGTGCTCATGTAGTCACTTTGTGGACTTCAGCTTGGGGTTGTATATGGTACAGGTAGAAGAGGCTCGTGCTAAGGTATCTGAAATATCCAGCAACATGCACAACAGTGTGTTGGAATCCCATGAACAGTCCAAGACCTCGGAGAAGGAGCTGAAAGCCCTAAACAAGGAGTTGCAAACAATGATGAAAGAAAAAGAGACTGCTGAGCGGCTTAAAACAGAAGTATTGAAAATGTTTGCCAAAAAAGAGTTGGATGTGAGGGACTTCGATGAGCGCATCAAAGTTGAAGCAAGAACAAAGGTATGGGGCCTTGCTTTTCCTGACAATTTCTTAGAGGAGCAAAGCACTGCAATTAGAGGTTTAACTACACTGTTTATGTTTTTGATGATGGATACCAGGAAGAAGTGCTGCAAGAGCTGAAGGTGCTGGAGAAGGAAGTTGAAAGGTCAAGGAGGGATTTGGAGAATATCAAGCCCTCTTATGAGGATTTAATGGCACGGGAAGCAGACATCAGTGAGAGGTACATAACTGTAGCTGATTTGCTTCGGAATTTGCTTGGTCTTGTGATGTTTGTGATCTGTCGTGATAGACATTTTGGGATTCCCTTTCTTACTAGTATCTACTTTAGATGGTTGTGATTTTCTGATACTGAAAGCGATACTGGTAGTGATGCTGAAATCTTCATAGGTGAAGGTGAACTGTAGCAGATGGAGAGGTTGGAAGCTCAAGTATCAGCTGCATTTTGTAGGATTTCAGATCGGGAAAGACAGCTTAGTATCCTTTATCAAAAGCAAGGGAGGACATCCCAGTTCCCCACCAAAGTGGCCCGTGACAAGTGGCTGCAAGGAGAAATTGATGACCTTCAGCGTCTGATGGCAAATGTGAAGGAGCAGGTTAGAAGTTTGAGCAGTGTGTAGAGTCCTTAGGTGCTATCTCTCCCCAACGACAGGAATTGTATGTGGCTTTTCAGGGACTGCCATTATCTTATGCTCTTAATGTTAGTCATCTGTCATTCTACTTTGTGCATGTGTTCCCCTAAACGGCTTGCTTGTCTCTACTTCATTGTCATCATCTACCGTAACCTGCTGTCGCATCCTCATAATACATTGGAGATGGTAGCTTGTTGGATGGAAGATTGATTGTCATGTATGCTGTTGTAAGGTGGCAAAATTAGAACTCGAGACTACAAAGCTCAATGAGGGCTATGCCCAACAGAGGTTCAACATTGAAGCCCGTCAGGCTGAATTAAAAGAACAAGAAGTGATCATTGGGAAGCGCCATCAAGATTTTGAAGCCTTAAAGGGTCAAAGGGATGAACTTCAAGAAACTCGGAAGTAAGTCTGTAGTTCTGAATCTTTTAGATAACTTTTAGGTGCAGTAATAAAATTGGAGTGCATCCTTTCTAATAAGAAGTATTGTCCTGTAAACCTACAAGATCCCAATGCAGGTGACCAAGACTTGACTAATAGTCCTGATTGATATGGCTACCAGACTTGCAAGAATCTTCTAATGTTCTGTGTAGAGACCGAAGTCATGCAACTACTTTGTAGGCCAGCTTTGAAACTATTCTTACATGCATTGTACTTTGTAATTTGGATAATCTAGTAATCTGTGTAGTTAGTTGGACTACTTGGTCAAAACACACAGTTTTTTGATCCACAAGAGTACTACATGTAGGTTGTTTTGAGAAGGGTCCACATATGATTCTGCTTCTTACTGGCCAGAGCTTGGGAAGGCAGAGCGTGGGGTGTCCATGATCACTCTGTTGAGCCACTGTGATGGTGTTTATTGAACACGGACTTCCAAACTGTGCCGATACTTGCAGAATACTTTGGAAGCAGGAAGCTGACTTAAGCAACGAAGTCGAAATGCTGAAGGGGGAGATTATGAAGGCAGAAAAGAGTTTGGATGTAGCTGCTCCTGGGGTTAGTTTTCTTAGGATGCCCTTGTTACTTAATTGTTTTCTATGGTAAGTGCACACGATGAAACCCGTGTTTGCAGGCCCTTCACTTGTCCTGTCAACAATCTATCTAGTCAAGCTTTGCATATGACCTGGTGTAGAGTATGGTTGGGAGCTTTTGTATTGTCCATGCAAAGTACAGTCTTCCCCCCCATTCAGCCCAGAGAGCAAAGCCTACCTTATTAAAAATGCGGAGGTTTGGGACTCTTCAGGCCTGAATTCCCAAGGCAAAGTAGTGACTAAATCCAAGCACATAGACCTTCACTGTAAGTTGAGTAACCGTTCTGGTGATAGATTGTACTCATAAGATGTTGTTTGCCGTAGCCTTGTGGCCATTGACCCCGCGCCCAGTTTGAGCGGGAACAAAAGGGACAGAACCTACCTCTGTCAGGGGCTGACGTTGGTAGTAAGACTTACCTTCATATATAGAATTAATCCGGGTTTTCCAGATATCCTCTAGAAATCCCTTCACACAAGCATCAATCTGCTGTGTGTGATTTGCCCAAAAACTAGGCCTCAGGAGGGCCTGGGCTTTTGGCTCAGCCTCGAGACTTTCAAAGTTGGTAAACAGGGGTACAGGCACAATTCCCTTGATAGATTTGAAGAGAGCATCCTTTGGTGAGAGAACCCCGGACAGTGTATCAGAAAATGAATACTGTCTTCAGATTGCCCACACAACGGGCAATTGCACTCTCCCTTTCCTCTCTGCTTCTGTTTGCTGTTCAAAGGTAGGCTTCCTGCCCTGAGTTTAAATTTCAGTCTAGTGCCGAGAGTGGGTAGACCCTTGAGGTCACCCAAGATGTCCTCCCCCATGTCACTGACTGGAAACAAGTTCTGGTGATAGAGTGGGTGCGGATGGTCAAACCTGTGCCACTAAATCAATGCCCTGTTAATATCCTGGATTTAGAGAGAAGACCGCACCAGTAGGCATAGTGTTGTGGTTCCAAGGGTCTGACTGTCTGTTCCCTCTTGTTTCAACCATCAGGAAATCAGAAGAGGTTTACGTTCTGTAAAGAGAATATGCAAGGACCACAACATTGTGGGGGTGCATGGTCCTCTTGCTGAACTGCTGGAATGCGATGAGAAGTTCTTTACAGCTATTGAAGTCACTGCTGGCAACAGGTTTGAGGAACACTTTGAAAGTCTGCTTGAGCTTGTTGATGTCTACGTTATTTTATTCATGCAGGACATAACCAAACTAGTGTGAAGCTTTCAATAATCTGTTCGCTAAAAGTCTATTGGCTGCTCGTGAAACGGTGCTGGATATATCACAGGATGCCTTCACTCTGTGTAAATGCATGCTCCACAGTGATCACGCAAGTGATTCCTGCTGCAGTAGATTCACACTGAACCCATCTACCTTCTGGGTGCGTTGCAGTCTATTCCATGTCGTAGTGGAGTCAGATGAGATCTCAACGAGAATTATCCGTTATCTGACCTCTGAGCACGGGGGAAGGGTAACATTCATGCCCTTGAACCGAATTACAGCTCCCAGAGTGAACTACCCCACTGGACCTGATGTTGTTCCTCTTCTGAAAAAGTTGAAGTATGAGTCGCGGTTCAATCCTGCTTTTGCACAGGTCAGAAACTTTACTTGTCATGTCATCTCATGGTTTCCGTCGTTGTTATGCTGCATCCTTGCCCTTTTGCAGTGATGAGGCGTCTTGGCAGTAATGGGGCATATACTGAGATTGTTTTCAGTGGCTTGAAGATGTGTTGTTGGCTCTTTGCCAGAGTTTTGTCAAGCAGATACTTTTATGTGGTTAAAACCCACCTGCTGTGCTTTTTACAGGTTTTCGGTAGGACTGTCATCTGTCGAGACCTTGAGGTGGCCACAAATGTTGCTCGGACATCTGAAGTTGATTGCATCACTCTTGAAGGCAGGCACTTTCTACATCTATTGCTACCTATGCACTCATGTACATACATTTTTGACAATTCATCGTCGGTATAGCTTAGTGGGTTCCTCTTGCAGCCATAAGTTTCTTTGCAATAGCTAAGTGGCATATAGAGAAAGTAATCTGTTTCTCTTC
The DNA here is from genome assembly GCA_030704615.1 of Takakia lepidozioides. Classification (NCBI taxonomy): domain Eukaryota; kingdom Viridiplantae; phylum Streptophyta; class Takakiopsida; order Takakiales; family Takakiaceae; genus Takakia; species Takakia lepidozioides. Next base: position 46,038,275 of record CM060731.1, read on the forward strand.
CATGCCTGCAAAGCAGTAGTTGCAATTTCCTGGCATGGATTCTCTTATGTTGACATTTCTTGCTAGCTGCAGGTGACCAGGTCAACAAGAAAGGAGGCCTTACAGGTGGGTTTTACGACTTCAGAAAGTCCAAGCTGAAGCTGATGCGGACCATCCGTGAAAATACCAAGAGTGTCCATCTCAAGCAACAGAAGCTTGCGGAAATTAGAGGCTCACTGCAAAATATCCTTTCACCTCTTAAAAGTCAGGGTTCTGTATTATAACCAACCTCCTTTAATAAGAGCCACTGTTTTGGAAATGCAACAGAGTAGCGGTGCTGTGGGCAAGGTCCTCACACACAGCTACATGACATGACATATCCTGGAAATTCAATGCAGATCTTTGAGAGAAGTTCCAATTCAACAGTCTTTGCTAAACACCTCTAACTCCGTGATGGCAGCCAAAAGAAAGAAAAAACCTGGGGCCAGTTCAATTTCCTGTATGTACTATACTTACCCAACTTGCTTCTCTCGTCTGGACGTCTTTCTGCTTAGATGTCTTTCTAAGCAGCAGCCATAGTTCACCATAGGCAAACCTGTGGGGAGTTCTAGACAACAATTTACTGCAGTTGCAAGAACTTACGTGCAAGTGCTTAGAACTGTCCATCTGATTAAGATCTCCAATCCATTGTTTCACCATGTTATCCTGTTGGTGATTGGGTTGTCAAGGCATGACTCTCATTTCCTATTCTGCTGCTGGTGTTGTTTCTTCTCCCATGGGAAAAAAGAATGAAGGACAATGATCCTTGGCCTTGACTTATCTCACCTGTCGATCAGAATTGTAACACCATTGTGAGCAATCAAGAGGAGATGAGTGCCACAAAGAGCTATTTCAATTCACAGGCTGATCAGCTGAAGGCTGAAATTGCCAATCTATGGAAGGAGGCGGACTCCACCAGACAAGCCTTGGAGTCCAAGGTATCCAACTGAATCATGACGTGCAAAGGGTGTCTCTTCTCTTATGGCAATGGCAACGGCATTCAGGCATTTTGAAAGGGTTCTGTGGTGTCTGTTGGTCTGCAGTCAATTCATCTAATTTTGCCATGTCATGTCATTTGATGTCCTGTGTATTATAAAACTGATGTAGGACTGAATTCACAAAAGGACAGGTTAGTGCATTAGGTGAAGATGAAGTGGCTCTCACTCTGGAGTCTGTGACAACTTTACATGGATTTGATTAGAGGGATAATGTTGAACTTGGGATTTACAGAAAAAACTGCTCGCAAGTGCTCATACTCAGATCGAAGGCCACAAATCAGGGATTTCAACCAGGCGTGCAGAAATGGAGACTGAGCTTGTTGACCAGTTGACTCCTGACGAAAGGACCCAGCTCTCACTTCTGAACCCCGAGATCACACAGCTAAAAGAGGAACAGATTAAGTGCACAGCAGCCCGGATGGAGGTGAGATTTTTTGTTTGCTGAGTGTTGTGATTGGAAAACCACATTGCTGTCAGACCAGTAAGATTGCTCATAATGAAACTCAGAATGTACCAGTTCTCTTCTGTGAGGCAGCAAACTGGCTGCAGTGGCTTCTTTTGGTGTGCTGACGCTTTGCTGGGATCGAACACAGGATCTGTCACAGAATAGGATTTTCAAGTTGATTGAGTAGGAGTTCCTCGTACATCAGCTTGAATTGTCACGAATTTGTTGAATGACGGCAAACTAGTATCAAGAAGCAGTGCCTCTCGTGTTTGTAGCTTCAACAAGCACGGAGGATTTGGGGTCCTTGACAGACAACAGGGATGTACTTGCAGGGTCTTGAGGTGCATTCCACAGAAACAGATATTCATCTTGGAAATAATTCTTTCCTTAACATGCAGAAATTGTGCGGAAGTCTGGCAGCTCATGACCGTGGGAGTAAGTGTAACCAAAATCAACGATTATCAATGAGAAGTTGAAGTTATGATTGAGGGGGGAGAGAGAAAAGCAAGAGCTGAAACTGGTTTTTCACAGGCAGAATCCAGGAAAAATGGGCTGGAGATGATGCTGTCGACCAATTTGGTGAGGCGGCAGCAGGAATTGCATGCCCAGCTATCTACATGTGACCCACAGGCTCTCATAGAGGACCTAGATATCAAGAAACAAGATCTCAAGGATGCGAAAGTTTCTGTAGATGAAGCTGCACGTCAGCTGAAGGGTAAGTCCTGTGTCTGAAAATGGAGATATTCAAAACATCTTTGAGGTTTTAGCATAACTTGTAAATACAGTACATCACAACCCTCTGCTGGGAACTGATGAAGTCAGTGGAGAGTTATAACAGCTGGTCACAGTTATGCATGCTGCAGTTGATTTTGTCTGGTTCTCTTGGATTGATTCTGTAAGTGATGAGAGTTTACTAGGCTGTCACATTGATACGCTTGAAATTACAGAGAGAAATTATCTGAACAGTTTCTGCTGAATAGTTATCAATTTTTAGGTTGGCAGTATGTCTTAGCATGAACAGTGGTGCAGGCAAAGCGGCTTGAGTCTTTTATGTAATCTCCTGACGTGAAAGCATAGCAAGTGGACAGGAGAATGAGGTAGTCAGGTGTTGATGTAGGGTCTCAGCCACTCCCAAGGCAATGGCTACATCGGTGTTATAACGTACTGATCAATATTTTAGTTGATGATAGCTCTCCTTTCCATCAGCAAGGTGTTCGGTATGGTTAAGACATTCTTTGCTTGTTACAGGGGTCAAGGGATGTCCTTTGCTATTGCACTTTGGCATTCTAGGCTTAGAAAGAGAACAGAAGTACTAAATTGGACATAGGATCAGAATCTTAGTGGAGAAACAAAATGTAGGGTTCATTTTGTTTTTGGTTGATGGTGCAGCAAAGACTGATGAAATCAGCAAGCACTCAAAGCAACTACAAGACTTGAAGAATAGACTGGAAGAACTGAAGGTCAGTTGTTCAATTCTGGGCTTTTCAGTGATTGTTTATTTTCTCAGGGGTGGTAGCTACATTGCCATCTTTTCCCTCTTAGTGGAAGGAAAAGATTTCCTTGAGCCCCCAAACACTTGTCCAGTAAATTTTATGCAGGTAATGTTCACAGGTAAAGCTAGTGGATGCTGTACATACCCCACCGCAGGACCTATGGAAACAGTTTGGTTCGCTGAAAAAGCAAAGCTGTTTTTCCTGGATCCTCTCAGTATAGAGCAGCTTGGAATTTGTAGTGCAGGCTCTCAAAGACAACTACGAGCGAACACTACAAGATGAGGCCAAGGACATGGATGTGCTTCTGAACAGGCGCAACCTTCTGGTAGCGAAACGCGAAGACCTTATGAAGAAGATTCGTGACTTGGGTTCCTTACCGTCTGACGCCTTTGAAAAGTGCCTTCCTACACTGGCTTTCTTTTGTCTTTTGTGGAGATTATCTTGCAGTCTTGGCACGTTTGTGATTTCACAGGAGCTGATGCCAAACTTTGTATATTTGTTTCAATGTGTTACTGAAGATAGCTTCCTTTTGGACAACACCAGTTTTGTGTTTTAAGCTTATTTGAACTCAGTGACAATTCTCATTGTTCACTGCCAAATCTCAGGATGTCCTATTCAAGAGCTTTTGAATTGAAGCAAACTGTGCACTATTATAGATGTTGTGACCCGCAGTGGCATCTTATATTTTCAAGTTCTTCAGATGTGTAACATCTGTGGTTGTAAAACTAACAGGTATCAACGGAAGAGTTTGAAGGATCTCCACAAAATGCTGCACAAGTGTAATGAGCAATTGAAGAAATACAGCCATGTCAACAAGAAGGCTTTGGACCAGTACGTCAACTTCACTGAGCAGCGTGAGGAGTTGCACAAGCGCCAGGCTGAGCTCGACAGTGGTGATGAGGTAGCAGCCTATTTGCATGAGTTCAAATTCTGAAAGTTGAAAGTTCTTTTGCTCCTTAAAACATGCTAACCACAGAGCTTGATTGCAGTGTTCAAGCTCAACCCTCTCCGCCAAACTTGTCTCCTATCTGTCATTTGTATTGAGTTAACTGTTTGGATCCACCCAGGTATTGACAGTTGATGAATTTTAAAAAAGGAGAAGTGTCATGATGATGTCTTATAGGTGTGTGCTTCGGGAGAAATCCTGGATGAAGCTTATGCTCAAGTCATGATGAGAGGAGTATAATAGTGTTAACTTAGTCTTCTTTGGCTGCAGAAAATTCGGGAATTGATTTCTGTCTTAGATCAACGAAAGGATGAATCGATAGAGCGGACCTTCAAGGGTGTGGCAAAGTTTTTCAAGGAGGCCTTTGCTGAGCTTGTGTCTGGTGGCCATGGAAGCTTGGTGATGATGACCAAACGAAGGGTTGGATCCTGTCCCTTTTCCCATGAAGAGAAGCTGGAAGAGTGATAGAGGCCAATATGAAGATATACTACATTGATTGGCATGAGCAGTGTTACATGTTGCCCAATTCTCTACAGAGCCTGCCTGCAGAACTTTCGGTAGTCTTATAGTACAAGACTTCCGAGTTAGGTGGGAAGGCCAAGTCTATTGTCAGCTGTTCATCCTTGGGGGCGCATGGAGGTTGCTGATAGGGTATTACTCATTTGGCACCTCTCTCGCCCTCCACTGAACCTTGAATGTACGCTGCTCTATTGCAGGCTGACGAGGCAGAGGATGAAGATGATGAGGATGGGGCCCCAGATGGTGAACATGAAGGCCGGAGAGAAAAGTATGTCGGGGTGAAAGTGAAGGTATATGTCTATCCTATAAATAGTCAGGTTGTGTATGTGAGCATATTTCTCATTCTGACATCTACCTATGTATGTTAGACATGCCTCCATATCCTGAGACTAGTATGTTGGTCCAGTTGGAACTGGCAACGGCACATATGCTATTTAAAGCACAGGAAAACGTGTTGTTGCACATTATCGCATTATCGCATTATCGCATTATCAATAGTATGCAACAGTATAGGGTGATTTTTGGCACAGGTTTCTTTCTCTGGTCAAGGAGAGACACAGTCAATGAAACAACTGTCAGGTGGTCAAAAGACAGTGGTGGCCCTGACACTTATATTTGCAATTCAACGCTGCGACCCCGCCCCCTTCTATCTTTTCGATGAGATTGATGCAGCGCTGGATCCACAGTACCGCACAGCTGTCGGCAGTATCCAGCCTCTTTGGTTCAATAATTTTTATCCCAAGTGATTTGAGTATTGTGTCCCTCCAGAGAACAGAAAGGTTCAGGTGATTGGATCGGATCCTTTCAGACTTGGTCAGCTTTACTTCCCATTTACAATGCCTGGGAACCTGCCCAACTGCAGACCCTCTATTACCTGCTTAGGATGAGTAGGCTATGTGCTTTCAGATGGTCAATCTAGTGCTGTACACGTGTTCAGTTTAGGAGCTGTATTTGAGCTGAAAGGAACCGCATCAAAGGTAAGCAACTAATCTGGGTGAAATGTCCCAGAGTACCCAATCCACCCCTCCACTAGCTAAAGGACTTCCACCTTTGTACCAGATCACTGGTCCTGGCTCTGAAAGCCTGGAGGTGAACTTCAATTACATGATGGAAAGTGGGCTGGACAGGGTAGGGGTCATTTCCAGTGGGTTGCCTTGATTATCAATGTCTACAGATATGATCAAAAGACAAGCAGATGCTGCTAGCACCCAGTTCATCACTACAACTTTCAGGCCAGAGCTCGTGAAGGTGGCAGATAGGGTGTATGGGGTTACTCACAAGAACCGTGTCAGTCGCGTTGATGTTATCACCCGGGAGGAGGCTCTCCACTTCATTGAGCATGATCAAAGCCACCAGAACGAGTAGATGTCCAAGTGATGTCTAATTGTAAATTGTGCGTTTGCTTCCTGTCATGGTTCTGGAGGATAAAGTGCATTGGGATCTTCTGCCTGCTTTGTTCTTGAGGTTACTTCCTGTGAGTTTTTTGTGGTATCATTTGAGTGAGAAGTTTTCTGTATGCCGATTGCCACTCCCCCTCAAGCGGGCACATAATGGAATCTGTTGCCAAATGGTATGATAAGCATGACTGTAATTGAGTATAGCATACCTGCGTTGCAATTCACCTCACATATTGGACTAGTAGTTAGTCACAGTTTTTGGGGTCCACAATTTTGCCAGTCTGGCAGAATAAATTTGGCCGTGAGAAACTTGAACTTTGAAAAGTATGAGTGTGACATGCACAGAGGAAGCCTGGAGTGCCTTCATCTTCCAGGCCCATGTGGCTGCACTCTGGCTTAGCCTTTTCCAATTGCATTTTTGGAAACAGAGATCATGTCTCATTAACAGCCATGTAAGTTACGCTCCATCAAAACGGAAAATGGGGGTCTACTCTAAACTTTAAGGCAGAACAGTACGTGGACGGACGTTCTTGTTTTATGTGGTGAACTCGATGTTCATGTTTCTAACGACGAGAGGAAATCTTCTTTTTCTAAAAAAAAATAAAGGGAAACACCTGGGAGCGACAGCTGACAAATCAGGCTGGCCCCTTGATAGTTCTAGCGACAACCGAAGGTCGAGAGCTAGTTTAGCGTAGAGCGTGAATAGGGTGGCGAAGTTCCAGGTCATTGTAAACACATCATCGTCATCACGCCACGTTGTCATTGTCGTCATTTGTGTGTGTGACGGTTGCAAGGGGCCCGCTTTGGACTAGGTAGCATTGGAGAGGAGCCCGGATATAGCAGGGAGGCAGGACCTACCGAGCCGCGTTAGCCGCGAGATGTCATGGCGACCTGCTATATCCGGTAGCAGGGGCTCCTCTCGAGCGCTACCTGACATAACCGGTTTTTAGGGCAGCGAGCCAATCATTTTAGGGCAGCTAGCCAGTCAGTTTACCCTTGTATGTACCTACCACCACGTTTTCTATCCATTTGGAGCTGTGATATGAAGTTTTCATCCCCGCAACAGGTAGGTAGTTAAAATCTAGTAGGTCGTAGAATACCACATATAGCACCCCTCCTCAAATCCAGTAGAAACACGCCACGTTAGCGAGTCTGCTCTAAAAATCGGTTATGGTTCCTCACAAATGAGCATCGAATTGGATGGCGTCTCTGTAGAAACAGAGAAGGAGTACACGCTTTGTATGCTTGGCTGTACCCTCTTCCCAGCAAAAGAGGTTATTGCAGTGAAACTTCCCCTACTAACCTGCTGATAATTCTAGCCTGAAACGAATGTACTCTGGGTGAAGAAGCAAGAAAGCGGATGGAGCATGGAACAGCGCTGGCAGGAGTTGTTTGAAGATACTTCACAATGGTGGGACAGTAGCCTTGACAAGGTGAGCTTCCTTGTGTAGGAGTTCGACTGAACTCTGGTATGATCGTATTGTGTGGACTGGTGAGTGAAGTCAGAATTTCGCTTTGCTGTCTGTATCGAGGTTGTTCTTCCTGAGCAGGTAGGTCACACACCGATCTCAGAGGGAGGCCACATATTCAATCGTCTGGTTCTCTCTGTTGCACAGCTTGCCTCCATCTCCCACTTCTTTGACTCATCTTCCGCTTGCAAATCGTTGTGCTTCTGTAGGGGAGCCTGGTGTGTCAAAAGGGAGAGTTCAGCTGTTGTTTGTGGCAAGAAGCTGTTGAAGACTTCAATCGTTACAAGCCACAACAATGACCTCCTGGGGAACTCCAAGCAAGAGGGGAAATAGAAGTGGTTCGGTGATGCAAAGCAGCTCTGCGCTCACAGCGAGAGCAGGGAAGACCACATGGATCATCAAGAACAATTCTGCTTCCAATGGCTCTGGAGACTCCATCTTAGGCAAAGGCCCAACTCCCAATATCACTGCGCAATCGCCTCTGTCAGAAGAAGGAGTATGGGAGGACCATCCCACAGGTGGTCTCTGAGCAGCCGGTGCTAACATTGGATACAACCAAGCTAAAAGCTCAAGCACAAAAGCTCACCTAGAGGGGGGTCCCTCTGTATTTCCCTGGGAAGCTAAGACCAAGGCTGTGGGTCAGAAGATGGATAGTTGAACACCTAGGCGCTGAAGGGGGACTGGCCCAGCATTTTTGTCTCTCCATGGGGAGAGGTTTCTACCTGGCTCTCTTTTGTTCGACAGTGGAAGCAGAGGCAGCGTTAAGGTTTAACACCCAGATGTCTGCTACAAAGGTTTTCTTGTTTCCATGGACCCACGATTGGGGCCACAAACAGGGAGTCCTATGGAGACCAAGGGTCATCGTGATACCTTTCCTTCGTGCCACTTACTTAATGTCCCTTCCGGAGATTGGCGCCAGTTTTGGCACATTTATTGGCTCCCTGAACGTTTTCGAGCCAATTCCAGCACCATCAAAAGTGTAGACAATGAAGCAGTTCATCTCGATCTTGCCAAAGACATTGGAGTGCCAAAACTTGTTGTGAATCTAATGCCCGAGTCTAAGCCAATATAGGGGCCTCAATAAAGCTCCCGACGCTGGACGACATAGTCGTCTCAATCAAGGAGGAGCTCATTTCTACGATTTGCTTCGTGTGCAATGGAGAAGGCCACATTCGCTCCAACTGTCCAAATTTCCAGAGGCAGAATGCTTTGGACGCCTCCAAGCAGGACTCTATGCTAAATGGCAGGGCAGGCTCCACCTTAAGAGCAACAGAAGATGATTCGTTGGCCCAAGACAATCACCAAGCAAACGTGGAGATGCTGCGAAGTGATCAGCCTCCAAAAAAAGGAAGCGCGATGGGGTACGAGCCACATGGATTCACCCCAACCGTCCATACGACCTGGCCCCTGTCAAAATTGTGGAAGCCTGGGCTTCCTTCCCTTTCTCTGAAGAAGAGCTACAGCTCTTGGATAGTAACAGTCTCACGGCCACGGCTTTCCTGGAACTTCACTCTTTCACTCGGAGGCCTCTTACGGGATGGGCTGCCGGGACTGATTACTACAGGGATATGGCAGCGATTTCGGTGACTCCTCTGGGTTTCACCTTCTTTGACGAATACACAAACTTCTTCATCCCTAAAAACGGAGAAGGCTTCCGCTCTGCTTGGGTCACGGAGGCTCTGGTTTCAGAGCTGAAGTCTGGAACAACAATGGACATTGCCCTTCATCTGACTTCCAAAGTTCTCAGGGAGTTATTTCCTCGCATCTCCATCTCTCAATCTCACACGCAGAATATAGGCATAATGGTCGAAAACAACGCTGCTCTTGTGAATCTGGCAGTTATCCACGTTCTACCGGTTTTCAAGTTCAACGACATCCTCCAATGGAATTGACCACTGGCACATAGGATTTCTTTAGTCCATTGTAATTCTGTGGAAACAAGTCCATTGCACGGTCTTCAAAAGTCCATAACATTCCTTGTTGGATTCATTGGAAGTTCCTATGGTGCATATTGAAGCTAGGAATTCAGCAATGACATATATATTTGCTGGTTTTAATGAGTTAATTCAAAAAAAATTGATGACACCATCAATTGCAATCATCTAAAACTATGTCGATAACGTCCATCTTGGTCCAGTCATTCCTGCATTCACCCATGGGTGAAACAGTGGGTGGTGGGAGGTGACTTCAATATGGTGGAAGTAGATTGCGATCGAGCATGTCCTTTTATGTCCACAGTCTGTCTGGGATTATTGGAACTCTTTTTGTTTGGCTGCCGGTTTGTTTGACGCATCCCCTCCACTGGAGGGAGAGCTCAAATTTACCTGGTCTAACAACATGCAGCCCCCCAATCTGGCGCTTGCTTGGTTAGACAAATTTTACTGCTCTGCTCACTTGTTGATCTGGTCTGTCAGATCTCCAATTGCTCCTATCTCCCCTGGATTTGACCACTCCGCTGTCCAGTTGTCTCTTCACACCCCTGGATCAGAGGCAGGGGCTTTTTAAAGCTAAACCCCTCCATCCTGTCTGACCCAGAGGTGATAAATTCTCTTCAAAGGGTTTGGTCCTCTGCTGACCTCCCCTTCTCCTCTCCAACTCTTCTTTTTCTCTCCAAAAGTGCCTTCATGTATGTCAATTTCAAGTGCAGCTTGGAAGGGACGACCCCCAAACCTATATCTCGTACAAAACTGCCAAGAAGAACCTTTCTTTGCTTCATCACTCCAGGGAGCAGTTTATTAAAATCAAGGCTGGGGTTAACTGGTCGCTTAAGGGGGGAGAAAATGTCTAAATACTTCTTTGCTAAAGCTGCTCAACGGCTGGCTTCCACTCTCATCTCTTCTTTGCGTGATGCTTTTGGTCTGCCCTCCTCTGTCTGAAGGAAAATGTCCAGCATTGCTGCTGACTTCTTCAAGCAGCTCTTTGAAAAAAGACCTCACACGCCACTGGTGGAGGAAGCTAGAAATTCCTTGTTGACAAATATCCCTTGCTCGCTGACTGCTGTTGACAATGCCATGTTGGCTGAGCCTTTCAAGAGGAGTTGTGTAGGGTAGATGAATTGGCTTCTATAAAGAGTCTGGGTCCTGATGGCTTGCCAATTGAACTGTTTAAATCCCTTTGCTCTAGGCCGGGGGGATTTCCTGCTCATGGCTGATGACAACTTGGCGAAGCAGATGATGCCCTCTCAAATGTCTGAAGGTCTTATAACCCTCATTTACAAAAAAGGAGAGAGAGATAGCGTGGCTAACTACCGTCCAATCACCCTTCTCAATTCGACGTACAAAATAATAGCCAAGGCTTTAGCTTTAAGGATCCAACCCTTGATGCCCAAAATTATAAGGAAGGACCAGACTGGTTTTTTGAAAGACCGTGTGATACTTGATAACATTTTGTTGGTGCATGAAGCACTCCATAGAGCTTCTTTGAATAACCAGCCCCTAGCCCTTCTTATGTTGGATTTCAAAAAAGCCTTTGATTCTATCGATTGGACTTTCCTCCTGGTTGTCTTGGATAAATCTGGCCTGAATGGTCCCTTCCTGTCTTGGATCAAGATTCTGCTGCAGTATGCTTCCAGTAAAGTTTTGGTTAATGGGGTGATCTCCTAATTCTTCCCGATTTCCAGATGGGTTATAAGGCAGGGATGCCCACTGGCATCTTTCCTTTTTCTGATTGCAGCAGACTCCCTTTGGCATCTTCTTGAAGCTAGGCATGACATCACGGGGCTTCATCTCCCTACCTTTGTACCAGAGATGGTCAAGCTCTCTATGTATGCTGATGACACCACGCTCCTACTGGACAACTCGACCCGATATAACATTGACAGAGCTCTACAGGCCTTGCAAATATTTTGCTTGGGCTCTGGTTTGAAGGTCAATTGGACGAAATCTATGGGCCTTCTCTCCTTGTTACAAAATCAGGCACCAATTTCGCATTGTCAACCTTGCAGGGGTCAGGACATTGGACTAAAATGGCTCCAACCAGGTGAGTCAAACACGTTGCTGGGCCATCAAATTGGTTTGAATCTGCCCCAACAAAGTAGAATGCAAGCTGTGACTCTGGCACATTGGAGTTCTTCCATGCTTTCCATTGCAGGAAGAGCACTGGTGGCCAACCAGGTGCTACTTGCCTCTACCTGGTTTTCTGCTGCTGTGTGGGATCTAGGTACATCGATGGTGAAAGAGATAAAGGCTTTGGTTCGGAACTTTATTTGGGGAGAGACTACGCAAAACCCAGTGAGAAGAGCCCTTATTTCCTGGGAGCAGCTCTGCCAGCCTAAGATCAAAGAGGGCCTTGGCATTATTGATCCTGCGGCGCAGATAAAGGCTTTGCTGGCCAAATGGATTCCGAGAGCTCTAACTCACCGCCACAGCCCATGGAGCAAGTTAATCCAACCTTACTTGATGGGAGCTATGTCTTCTTCTTCCCGGCCGTGGGCTCAATCCCTGCGTTGGATTGTTCAAGGCAGGAACGCCAACATTCAGCTCGGATCTAGCCCGTGGCAATCAATCTGGGCAGCCTGGCAATCCTTAAGGTGCTCTCTCACCCAAAGTCTCCCCACAAATTACGCTGAGGCAGTGCGTCAACCTATCTTTGGGAATCGCGATTTAAATTCTGAAATGTTGCTGCTACAACGACCTAAATGGGCTTTCTGGGAGCAATGTGGCTTCACTCACGTGGGAAGTATTTGGGAGCAAAACCAATTCATGTCTGAGCCTGCAGTTACTCAGCTGGTTGGCACAAGACGTGCTAAAGCTTGGCCTTCCCTGCTTGCAGAAATTCCAGCCTACATGGCTCATTTACTCATTGCAGGGGAAGGCAACTGACCCTGCCTCGATGGATGGCCTCAGCAACCAATGGCGTGAACTCTGTCATCCTTGTTCTATCTGTGCAGGGACAAACTGCTTCGGGGATTGCCTTTGTGGCAGACCTGGAGGGTGATCTGCACTTCGGAGGCATGATGGACATGAACAAAAGCTCCTTATTCCCCATCAGGGTGATAGACGGTTCGGGGAACACCACCCCAACCCCTCTCAGAGGTCAAGAAGTCCAATGGGCTCTTCACTCAAAATTCACCTGGTTCCTGTCGTATCCCCTGGCTGCTTTGCAGTTCGACCCAGGGGAGTGGAGATGGAAGGATGATCATCAAACTCCCTTTTTTGTCCATTCAGTAAAGCTGGGCTACAAGCTGTTGAGACCAGACACATTTTCCACTCTAGCTGGGAGGAAAAGTGGGGGCACTTACATTTGACACATACCAACTGGGATCTGGTTTGGAAAGAGATTTGGAGAAAAGAAAGACCAGCAAAAATCTCCGGCTTTCTGTGGAAATTGGCGCACAGAATCCTGCCTGTGTCCATGCCAAGACTCTCCTCAACAACACCTTCTGCAGTTTATGTAACACTCAACCAGAATCCATCGAGCATTGCTTAACTGAGTGCCACCTCTCGGTTAGAATTTGGAGAGAGGTGTTAAGGTTCTATGCAAACTGGGCTTCCTTTCCATCCCCCCCTCCACCATCTCTCTTGCTTCTGAATATGTTGTCTGCCCACAGAGTTTGTGTCTGCCCTGTCTGGGCCAGTCTTAGGGCCATAATATTGTGGAACCTATGGAAAGTTAGATGTTCATTTGTATATAAAGGAAGCCCCCCATGGGCAGGTCTACCCTCTTTTGCATCTACCAAGACCTGCTTATTGAGGGGAGGAAAGCCTGGGGCGTCATGATTGCAGCTATTTCCAAATCTTCGGAGCAACGCGGGGGAAAGCTCTTCACTGATTTTCAGCAGTCCTGGGGTAAAAATGGCCTTCTCGGAACCGATCTTCCCAATGACCGATTTTGTTGGTAAGTCTCCACTCCCACCGCTTGGGATGTCACCTGGTGAGGGAGATATGGGGGCTTCAATTGGAGACACAAGAAGGCCCGAGTTACTAAGTTTAGAACTTCGTTTTTAGATAGCTTGCAATGGCTGTCTTCTGGCTCCTTGTGTTTTCAGATGGCAAACGCTGGTTGTCTCTCATGCCAGGGTGTTTTTCAGATGGCTTACACTGGCTATCTTTCCTTCACTTTTTCCATTCTGTTGCTGCAGCTTATAGCTTAAGCTCAGCCCAGCTCTAGGCTTACCAGCAGTCTACTGAGCATCTGCTTCCCTTAGCAGTATCATGTAGCTTGGGAGATCCCTGTTTTCTCCTCATTTTCTCTTAGGCTGACAGTGTCTCCTTTCCTTAGGCTTCGAACAGGCTGCTGCTTACCAGCAATCTTCTCTTAGACTTAGATTTCTATTATCTGCTGCTTACCAGCATTTTGCTTAGGCTCTGACTCCATTTCATCTCGCTTAGATTTGATCTGCTCCCACGGTCTGTTTCTCTCTCTCTCTCTCTCTCTCTCTCTCTCTCTAGATAGAGAGATGAAACTCACTACAGTATCCTTGGCAGAACTTCTAGGTCTAACAGTGAGGGGTCTTCTGCTGAATGGAGGGACACAGTTGGAAAAACAGTTCCTATGATTCAAAACAGCCCTGATGAACTGGAGTATATTTCAATGGCTTATAATGCTCCCATTAGTTCTTCTGAGATTGTGGAAGCAATTGAACATTTAAATGGATATAAAGCTGGTGGACCTGATGGTATTGTCAACGAGCTTATCAAGCACGGTGGCGATCCCATGATAGAGGCCCTAGTTCTCCTCTTTAACCTTATCTGGAAGACTGAAATGATCCCCTTTCGCTGGCGACAGGGGGTCATTGTCAATCTATACAAGAAGGGTGACAGAGAAGAACCGGGGAACTACCGTGGCATCACGCTCCTCAATGCTGTTGGCAAGACAATCTGCAGAGTTATAAGTACTCGTCTCGAGGTTGATCTGGAGTCTAGAGGTTGTTTCCACGAAGGCCAAGCTGGCTTTCGGCGAACAGGGGCTGTGTGGATCATATCTTCACTCTAAGCCAGATTATCCAGGGAAGGAAAAAAGAAGGGAAACCCACTTATGTTTTTTTCCTGGATGTCAAAAAGGCTCATGACACACTGTGGAGAGATGGCCTATGGTTCCGCCTCTGGTCTTGTGGAATCAAGGGAAAGATGTGGAGAGTTGTCCACAACTTGTATGCTCACACCAAAAGCTGTGTCACTGTTAACGGACAGAAGTCCAACTTCTTTGACATAGACCAAGGTGTAGCTCAAGGATGTACTCTCTCCCCTCTGCTCTTCAATGTTTTCATCAATCAACTCCGCGAGGATGTGGAAAGTGAGGGATTTGGGTTAAGGGTGGGTGATACCACCATACCAGCCCTTATGTTTGCGGATGACTTCGCAGGCATAGGGGAGACTCCAACCAATCTCCAGGAGTTGATTGATTGCGCGAAGAGATACTTTGATCTTTGGGGCTAGAGGCTAATGTCAGCAAAGGGCAGTGGTAGCATTCAACGACAGAGGAGAGGGAGGAAGTGATCTTAAGTGGCAGTGGGGTAGCCAAGAGATCCCGGTCCTCCCTTCCTACACTTACCTGGGCGTTGAGTTTTCCTCCAATTGTAATTGGGATGCACATATCCGGAAAGTTGTTCAAACTGGCAAGGGCAAAGCTCTGGGGCTCACTAAATTTTTCCACTGCAGAGGGGTCAACTCTGAGGTTAAGAAAACCATGCTTTGTCGCGTTATTAGACCTGCCTTGGAGTACGGATCTGCTATATGGGTTGATAACTCCAACCAGGCTAAGTCTCTAGAATCCATTCAAGTGGGGGTGCTTAAGGAGTGTATGTCAGCATGCTCCAAAACAGCCAATGTGGCTGTTCGGGGTGAGTTTGGCATTCCGTCCTTAAGCTCCCGACGAGATGAATTCAAGGTCAGATGGTGGGGTCAGCTGCAACATATGCCCAACACCAGATATCATAAGTTAATCGCTTCTATATCTTGGAAACAGGACCGCCCTGTCAAACAGGCTAAGTCCTGGCAGAAGAGAGTAGAAGAGATCCTCAAGGACCTGGACCTGGATCCGCAAGTCTTGACCCTGCTGGATAAATCTGACTTAGAGGCTGTAGTGTCCTCAGCCATGTCTGTTGCCATGAGATTGTCTGATGAAAATGAAGTCAGGCAGAAAACTTCCCTGAACTTGTTTCCAGTCTGTGACATGGGGGAGGACATCTTGGATGACCTCAAGGGTCTACCCACTCTCGCACTAGACTGAAATTTAAACTCAGGGCTGGAAGCCTACCTTTGAACAGCAAACAGAAGCAGAGAGGAAAGGGAGAGTGCAATTGCCCGCTGTGTGGGCAATCTGAAGACAGTATTCACTTTCCGATACACTGTCCGGGGTTCTCTCACCAAAGAGACGCTCTCTTCAAATCTATCAAGGGAATTGTGCCTGTACCCCTGTTTAACAACTTTGAAAGTCTTGAGGCTGAGCCAAAAGCCCAGGCCCTCCTGAGGCCTAGTTTTTGGGCAAATCACACACAGCAGATTGATGCTTGTGTGAAGGGATTTCTAGAGGATATCTGGAAAACCCGGATTAATTCTTTATATGGAGGTAAGTCTCACTACCAACGTCAGCCCCTGACAGAGGTAGGTTCTGTCCCTTTTGTTCCCGCTCAAACTGGGCGCGGGGTCAATGGCCACAAGGCTACGGCAAACAACGTCTTATGAGTACAATCTCTCTAGATAGCTGATATGCTATGGTTTCGGGTAAATTGCCCCCCAGTTAGCCTTCACGGCCTCGCTAGTAGTTATTTTTTCCACCGTTATGTGAACTTTTATTTAAGTTAATTTGATCAGAAGGGCCTCTGTCCCCTTTCCTACCCAAACAAAAAAAAAAAAAACAACTGTGCCACTATGCATTACTTATATTTGCAATTCAACGTTGCACTATGCAACGGAGCCCTCTCTAAACCATTCTCTCTCCAGCGCTCAGTTCGCCAGGGCTGCCACAAGTGGCACCATTCATGTTCCTCATTGTCGCTGATTTACTGGGTTACACGTTGCAGCAAAATAGGGCTATATCTGGGCTCACTAATTGCATTACACAACAGCACACTCAGGTCATATACTCCATGTTCGTAGATGACACCTTCTTTATGCTGCAGGCAGCTGCAAATATACCATATTTGTAGCTAAGAAAAAGTATTGTGTAATAGCCAAGTTCCACGAGTTTCACAAAAGATACCACTGCGTATTCTCGTGCAAAAATTCGCACCGAATTGAAGTATGAGTGGCGTAGTTGCCCACGTCTCCATCTGTACCTGCCTTGTCACCGTCATCTCTAACCGAAGCCTTCGCCAGAGCGCCAGTGACAACCGATTCATCGTCTTCGACATCCTTCCAAGAGCCGTCGAGCAAGGCGGAAGGATTCATCAACAGAACGCTTGCGAGGCATTCATGGCGCAAGCGTATGTACTCAAATCCATCTCCACTATCCCGCTTCACCTCCCTGACAATCCCGATCACCGCGTCGTGCGAGGGTCGTCCTAAAGATGCTTGCAAGTGGTTGGTTTTCTGCAGAAAATCTTCAATCTCCACCTTTCCGTTGGGAAAGCCCAAGGCGGCCTCAGCCTCCTTGCGTCGCTCGTCTTCGAACGTCGTCCTCATTATGACCGCGTAGTCCTCTCCCCGTGCCCAATAAAGAGGCTGCTGCAGCTTTTCCCGATCTGGGATGATGACATTGATTTGTAAGATGAGGGGCTCGCTACCGGCTTGAGGGATATGGGCGGTGAATTGGGTGGAGAAGGCTGTTTGGTCGGTGACAGGTTTTGGGATGAAGAGTCCAGGCGAATTCAGCGATAGTCCCTGCTGGGTTAGAGTCGCCTGACTTTCGACATCCCTGGCGAAGCCGTCCTGAGGTATCCCCAAAAGAGATTCCGGCGCCCATCGGAAGCCTTCTCTTTGTACTCGGGCATGCGTGTTGAAGATGATGTCGAAGGGATATTCCTTCAGCATGGACAGGAAGATCACCATACAGTGCTCTTCAAGCTCTTTTCCATTCCCGGCGGCCTTTAGAATATCTTTCGGATCTAGGCCCATGATACCGCAAACGCACAGCGTCTGATCAGCCAATTTTGAGGTCGTGCGGAACTGGAGCGCCTTGATCATCGGCGGCAATGCTTGGTCGATGGTCTTAAAAAGCCCAAGCTTGAGGAAATCATGGAGGATGACAAACTCTCCCATATTTTTCGCCGACGATTCATGTGGAAACGTGATGCAGTGCCCGTCCTCGGTCGACTTATCCTTGCCGTCAGCGAACCCGCCGATATCTTCACGAAAACTTAGTGCTTGATCTTTAAACTGCAAAAGCAACTCGTTCGCGAGGATTCCCTCCTGGAACGTCCACAACCGATGGTTCCAATTGGAGAAATACAGACAGACACTCTTCTGGAGGTCGTTCGCTGTTGATGGCACTCTTCGAATGTCAGACGATAGCACGAGCACCGCAGACGCATATCTATAAGTACCTTTTAGTCCCCGGATGGCAAGCTGTCGATGCCCCTTTAGATCTTTCGCGACGGGTATACAGAGAGTGTCCATCCAAAAGTGGCTTGGGTTGCCCTTCGCCTTGCCAGATTCTGCAGCTGCGTTCACCACCTTTTGAATCTGTGATACTTGGCATCGCCGCAAACAATTATGAGTCGGATTGCCCATTCCATCGGACCACCTGTTCATACAAGTTTGTCAGTTTCACAAATCAAGTATAGCCAATTCGATCGGTTGCTTAGGTAGGAAGCTTACACGTGGGAGATTGCTATGTACTGTGGTGAATCCGACTTGTCCTTATCAAAGGTCGCAACTTGTAGTTTCTGTTCCGCTTCGCTCCAGCAGATGATCGGCGTACCTCCGTCGTCCATGATTGCAACGACACGACTCACATCGACGTAGACGTCTTCGCAGCCATCGCAGTTTTCCGCATGTGCCCTCTGGTACGTCGCTTCATTAATATTTTGCGCGACACATGTGTCCTCCGTGCAACCCCTGCTCGCGTGCATCGCTTTCCCCTGCGGATTCGGTAACGCTGCGATATAGTAATGCCCATCGATGCCCATATCCGAGAGACTTCTCCGAACATCCATCGGACACCAACCTTGCGCCAGCATCCGATTCTTCAAAAGGATGGAATACCCCCACCTGTTCGAGGTTCGTTTAATGTCGTGGAACGACAGCATGGCTTGCTTGAGGGTATGCCCGAGCGCGATGATGGACATGGAGATCTCCTCGGTAAGCGGCCATTTCGCGTGCTCAGGTTTCGCGATCTCCGTCAGACGAGGACGGCCGGGCGTGGCGCAATAGTAGTTGACGTACTTTGATAGCTCGCTCAGGATGGTCTCCGTCTCCATGAGCCACCTTTCCAAACGACGCTTGTGTTTGCGATCCTTCTCTTTCTGGACCTTTTTCCTCCATTTGCGTATCTTGGACGGCAGATACTTGGTTGTAATGCACCTTTTATTTTCATCTAGGAATTCGGCGGGGTTCGCTTTGACCCCGTTCACTGCGAGGACTTCGATCACGCACCCAAAGTAGAGCCAAGTTTGGAAAAAGTCTTGCACTTCAGCTGCGGATCTACCGCCAAACGAATTTTCACCTCGCAGGTCTTCTTTGGACCAGTTCCGCCGACTCGGATAGCATAGGAACCCGCCTTCTCCAGAACTGTACTCAAGGGATGTGGCATTTGGGACACGGATATGTTGAACGCCGTCTGGCAGAGCGAAGTGATCCATATTAAGCAGCACACTATCTCGCAAAACCTTTACTACCACAAGCAATAGTTAAATTTCCCCTGGAAAGATGGTCTTGTAATATTATAACATTAGCGCTTTTCAATCCACGATGGTTGAAACACGAACTGCGTCAAGCAACAAACACCGGATGCCGGAGTTTAGTTCAGAACAACTTACGCACGCGGCCACAAATCACTGGAGGGAGGAAACAACATAGTGCAGATTTGTGAAATCAGGGCAGAAGTATGCTTGAGTTATCAGAGTAAGAGAAAAAAATGTAACTGAGGTCAGAAGGGATACAATACCTTGGATGGCGAGAACAGCGCCCTGTGATGTCGAAGGAACGATTGCAAAGGCTTGTTCAATATATCCTGGCAAACACAGGAGAAGAAGGAGTCAAGGAGAGGTAGGAGCCAATTTAGCAGCTGACAAAAGGGTTAGGTATTCAGATTCATAAAAGAAACGATGCTGTAGAACATGGTGGATTTAAAAAGTGAAGCAACCAAGGAGCTACAGGTACAACGTTAGCTTCAGTCATGGGACAGTATGGTAAACACAGTGGATTAAGCTCACTGGCACCTCATGCTCATTGGTAAACGCAGGACTGGAACAATCATCACCTGGAGCAACTCGCGCCAGCTCAAAATGGAACAGTCTACCAAGAGCAAGCTCCACGGGGACAAGGTCAAGATCATGTATCAGACAACAGAAAAGAACCAGAGGTTTTGCCATGCAGCACAACGCACCACAGCTCTAGCTCCTTAGAGGCAGTTACAGATGCAAAAGCTGATGGCTTCAAGGAGAATCAGCACAGCTCACAAGTTGTTGAAGTTGCAGCTGATGGCTTGGAGGAGAAAGTTGTGCATGTGAAACTATCCACCACCCCCATGTCCCTACAAGGAAAAGTGATGTCCAGTTCTTTGGGAAAACCTGGCTCATCCAAGTCTGGGCTCATAATAAGCTCTCCAACGACCACAGCTGAGATCGCAAGTCCTCTTTGCAGCTCACTAAGAGCAAGGTAGCACTAGTTGCTATCCACTCCTTAACAGTGATAAAGAAACAATGACATATGAAATCAAAGCACTTTCTGAGTTTTTCTCCTAACGTGTCAAGGAAAATGAAAGAATTGGTCATTTCAGGTCTTTGTTAGGAATAGAGGAGTTACCTTTGCTCCGAAGCGAAACAGAAAATTTCAAACACTTGCCACACTGAGGACCTCAGCTGAGAGCCTACAAGGTCTTCAAGTTGCCAGAGTTCTGCCAGAAATCATGCATTTTGTGTTCTAGCCTGACAATGTTCACTGAACACTTGTACTGTTAGAATTGTTCCCCCAAGCGAAGCAAATACAGGAAATTGGGATACTGCAGGATTTATAGTGGGAACAAGGAGCCACATTCATCTTTGAAGCCAAAAACACTGGAAGGGGAATTGGCTGCATCAGATCCATTGGTCGCAACACCTGCTGGTCTTGGAGGAAAGAGCCAAAGTTTAACAGTACTGAGGAGCTCCCCTCGGTTATCTGCAACCTTATCCCAGAAACGGAAGCCAACACAGGTTTGTGCACATCTATGTGAGCTTAATGCTCTCACTTCAGCAGGAGTTGCAGTTGGTAGGTCTGCAGTCTTGGTGAAAATTGGTTGTACCATTAAAATCCCAGAAGAGTCTATCTTACTGATTATACCTTCCTATGACAATCTGTTGACATCGGCACTAGTACTTATATGAGCACTGTATTTTCCAGGCACTTGTGTTGGATGAAAAGAAACAGCTTCGGCCACCAGTGATTTTTAAAGAGGGCAATGCATTGGGCTCTTCGAAAAGTGGAGGAGAGGCGGAGGAGAGGCGAACTGTAGAAGTAACGAGTCTGACAATGCTGGTCGGCATCGATATGTCCGCAACTGAAATATTAGTTGCATTATCAAAACTCGGGTAGGGGAAGACGCGGATTACGCCTTTTTTTTTAATTCGGAAAATAGCAAGAGTGGCTACAGAGTTTTGCCAAAATAAGGCATATATTCTGTTCATCCATTCAAAATAGGACAGAACCATCCACATCCGGAATTTCATCCATTTATATCATCAACATTTGACGAATTCATCCATAATAATTATTGTTTTTGGAGAAATTTGGAGATTTCATCCATGAAAAAACATGGAATTTGCTACGGAATATTCTTTTCTATTTTTTGAGGTCGCCATTTGGCGAAAATTCGCCAAAAACAAAACGCCGCCTGTCCCCTTTTATCTTTAAGAAAAAAAAGTGTTAACCTTGTCTGAATGTTATTTTTTCCCTACTCCCGACTGTTAACATTTATCCAGGGAGACTTGGTCTGCCCTGTTACTTCTATAAACGTTAAACTGCCATAAATGTTAAGATACTCCTACTTGTGCTGCACACTAACAAATGTTAAGTCTTATTTGTTAACAATTGTTGAGTCTTTGTCATAATCTCTAATTTATTGTGGCTTCTATTAATTAATTGATTCATGTTTGCTGTTTTTTTTTTGGGGCCCCACCTTTGCAGAGCCCACAATTTACTAATTTAGTAAGTAGTAGGTAGTAAAGAGGGGGCCCTCCCTTATATACCCTCTGGGGCAGTGAGACCCTTCTAGAAGCCAGCCCACCGGGGGACCCTTCTAGAAGGCCTTACACACATGTTAACCCTACAAGATTCCCTATTCTAAATTTGGCCAATTCCTCCCTTTTTTTTTTGGACTCCCTATCTCATTCCCTAATACACGGAGCGCCCCATATCTAACTCCTGGGCCACACTAATTCCTGGACCACTCTAGAATCAGGGCTGAATGAAACGGCTCTACATATCATATTTGGCATTATACGTATTTTGGCCTGAGGTTGAACGTCAAGCCTAAGAGAATATTGTCTCTAGCATAAAGAATCTTATCTTGAGGATGAAAACGATTCTCTTAATAATGTCTTTGAAAACAAATCTTATCTGGAGATTAAATATTAGTCTAAAGTCCTATGGTTTTTGGCATGTTGTCTTCAGGTCCATAGTACAATGTGTTTTGCAATCTTTTCCGTACCTGTGGAGCCCACAGGGTATCGGTAGAAGCACGTTGGTGATAAATGGCACACAGTCGCAGGCTTGGGCCTTCCTGTCCTGTCCTGGAGTCCTGGCAGCAGCAGCCAATCATGCCGACAGGCCACAGCCCTGTTTCTCATGTTATTACATACATATACTAACATCCATCCTGTCTGGCATACCCTAATCTCTGACATTTTATTAACTTGTTGCGACAGCATTGATGGTTATAACACTATATGTAGCTGCAATCTCTGTGCTCCCACGAGGCTCTCGTGAAAGTTGAAACTGTGGTTACATTATGATCCATAAATGTGAGGGTCTGGAGTTGCAAGTAATCGGATTCCAGAATGTAAACTAGATATTATACATGTGCACACTGGTAAGGTAGTCCTGTGTCATGTGCTTGGAAATAAAGCTTTGCAGGATTTTAATCATCTCCCTGTGAAGTTCAAAGATCGCTATGTACCTTGTGCGAACTTCCCAATGACGCTGGCTCAAAGTTTATATCCCTCACCTCGAAGAGAGAAGTGGGTCTGGTAGAGTGTTTCAAAAGTACATTGTGTGTAGCTGTGCGTGCTGATCTGAGATTGATGTTTTTTTCTTACCTTCACACGCCCGCGAATTTTTGGTAGTGACGCTGGTCTCCAAGCAGCGCTCCTTCCGAGGAGGCTTCACACCCCTGGCCACACATGTTGGCCCGCCCCTCCATGTCTTCATGTAGCTCGCCAAAACTGGCTCGCCCATTGCCCCTAAACTTTTCCTTTTCCCTTTGCCCTTCCCTGCCCGGACCTGCACGCACGTCCCCATTATGCAATATGGGGGAATGATAAGAACAACTTTACATAGGGTATTCTAATATTATTTGGATTAAGCAGTTTTAAACTTGATATGAACAACCTTCCGAAAGGTATCCATCACGAATGACCTAATGATAGGAACAACCATCGATAAGGTATTAAACACATTTGTTTCGATTTTTATGCAAGTTAAAAAATGACACGGAATCCGAAGGGTACACCAATATGTTTAGATAGAGCAATTTTAAAATTGAGATGAACAACCTCCGCCCGATTTCAATGCGCATGACCTAATGGTAAGAACAACCTTCCTTAAGGTATTAAACAAATTTATTTGGATTTATTCAAGTTTAAAAATGAGTCACAATAACCTTCCAAAGGGTACTCTAACATTATTTAGATTAAGCAATTTTAAACTTGACATGCACAACCTTCCGAAAGGTAACCATTGGAGATGACCTGATGGCAAAAACAACCTTCCGTAGTATTACACATATTTGTTTGAACATTATGTAAGTTAAAAAATGATTGAAACAACCTTCAGGAGGGTATACCAATATGTTTGGATTTAACAATTCTAGAATTGATATATTTTTGGTTTATATTCAATCTTAAAATGAGCCTGGTTAGAGTTAGCAATTTTAGAGTACCCTCTGGAAGGTTGTTCTCCCCAAATTGCATAATGGTGAAGTGTGTGCAAGGTCCGGGCAGGGAAGGGCAAAGGGTAAAGCAAAAGTTTACGGGCAATGGGCGAGCCAGTTTTGGCGAGCTACACGAAGACGTGGAGGGGCGGGCCCACATGTGTGGCCGGGGGTGTGAAGCCTCCTCGGGAGGGGCGCTGCTTGTAGACGCGCTGATGGCCCCTGGGAGACTAGGGAGCCACCGTCGTTACGACGCGGCTACCGAAAATTCGCGGGCCTTCACACAACATGGGGTCAGTGCTTTTTTATGAAATTTGGAAAATAGCAAGAGTAGCTACAGAGTTTTGCAGGATATAGCCATTTATTCTGTTCATCCACCTATGTGCCATCATCCATATTTGGCGAATTCATCCATTTTTTATTTTTTATTTGGAGAAATTTGGCGATTTCATCCATGAAAAAACAGTGGATTTGCGACAGAAAATTCGATTTTATTTTTTGAGGTCGAAATCTGGCGATTATTCGCCACTAAAAGAATGGCTGCATGGGGTCAGCGTTATTGTGTGCTTATGTAGCGTTTCCGAAAAGAACGGTGGGCTCGGATCGAAACCCAAGAGCACATGGAGACAGCGTGATGCAGACGCGTCGTCCACTGGGCCCCAACGGCCATCAGTCCACAGTCCAAACCAAGCACCGCATTCTTGCAGTATATTATATTACGGTATTACTGCTATTGTGATTCTGCGGCCCCACTGCCCAGATGAAGCTCGCTCCCCTGGAAGCATCAGTCGGAGACTCGTTTCAAGTCCCTCAGGTACCTGCAAAAGCATACAGACAACGACTCATCCACTGAAGAAGTACATCAATCAATTCAATGATCATTGTACTTCTTAGTCAAAAGGGGTTTAATAACTGTGGAAGCCTGTCCGAACAACCGAACCTCTGATTGCCACTGGCCAGGCACCAAACTCTGGAGTCTGCAATGCTCTTGAGCATAAAGATAAAGATAAAGATTCTTTACCGTCCAGTGAATTTACAGAGCCTACTGCTCAACACACAAGCCATCGAGGGCCCAATGGGCGGTCTGAAGGCACATGTTGAAGGATTGAACCCAGGATCACCTAGGTTATGCACAGGCAAGGCACAGACACCCAACCAGTGGGCTACCTGCTCAAGTGCATAGAACGCTATGCATAAGTATTATGTTGTGAGGGCCACTTGTAAAAACATGATACCGACTGCACCCAGAGAATAATGAGGTTGACTTGGTACAAGTCGGTGGAGTCTGGCTGCAGCTGGCTGTGCACTTTGAATCAATGGCACCAGTTCCCATCCAAATAGCTGTTGACATGTATGCCGCTGCAAACTCAAGGGAAAACTACCCCAGACTAGGGGTTTCAAATGGTTAAGTTACATACTGCAGTGGGATGATCCGTTGCCGATCAAAACACCCAGAAACAAACTCGTTGATTATGACGTTTATACAGTACAATCCTGCCTAACCTTCCCGCTCTCACCTCTGATGAGTCCCACCGAGAGTCCAGAGAAGAGTTTGTCAGTCATCTCCTTTGTTAGTGACAGTGGGTCGCACGAATGTATGGAACACTTGCTTGAGAAGGTCGAACCATAAGCAGTAACGTAAGTTAGCAGAGGTTGTTAGCATTGCTTATCTTTGCAACCTCTCAGTGATGAGTTCCACCGAGTCCCTGCTGTCCGCGCAATGGCGGAGCCCCTCCGACATCTTGTCGGTCTTACTCATTATTGGCGGTGATGTAGTACAGAAAGCTCTTGCTCAACTCTCAGGAGATCGTCTGGTGCCCGTAGCATTCAGTTTCGGATGGGTAGCATACTCGTTCAGCACCCTGATGGCAATCGTGGGAGATGGACGTCTAATGCCTCTGCCGGACTACCCCGCCAAGGTCATCAACGCCGAGTCTGGCTACATCCGCTCCAACAGATCCTGGGTACTCAGCCGGTTGCTCCGGGACTTTGAGTTTCCACTTGCTGACCACATCGGCCTACATATTACTGTCTTCAAAGCGGAAGAAAGGGAAGCAGGTAGTCCAGACAAGGACTGGTGTTGGGCAAGCGGAGTTCTGGTCATAGTTTTGCAGCTGGGAATCGCAGCTATCCCATGCGGATTGTACGGTGACCCGGGAATCCTCCTTGCGACAGCTGCAGGAACACTGCTAGCTCTGACTACAGGCTCGTTACCGCAATGGCGGTTTGAAAAGTGGGCATGTCGAACAAAGAGCAAGAAGGTGGTAAGTCTGACTGGCGGGAATGGCACAAGGCATGTGATGGTCATCCTCGGCGATGGAAGAGGACTGGATCTCGAGGATCTAGCAGCGGCGGAGAGCCCAATGATGAGGCGACGATCCGAGCAGGGCTACCGCCTGGCGAAGCGTGTGCGTGACGAAAATGGGGCACTCCTGAAGGACAAAGAAGTTTTGATGCTTGGCAGTGTCCCTGCCTCGTTCCGGATAACCCAGGTTATGTGTGTGGTGCTAGCAGCTCTGTGGATTGTATTTCTCCTCACGGTTGCGGGGCTGAAGCAGAACACATGGTACCTGCTTGCGGTTGGCGGTCTCGGCATGATCCAAAATGTGGTGGTTGCAGGGGCGAGTCGGGGACAAAGCACAACAGGCATTCACTTGACTAAAATTGAGTCATTTGAGCAACCAAAGGTCATGGATGCATTGATGGATCTTGAAATAAACCATGAAACTGTCGGGAGGTCTCTGCTTAAGGAATTCTTTAATGGGAACTTACGACCTGCAGAAAAAGGCTGGTGGGATGGCACGGACAAGGAATCATACGAGAGCGATAGGCGCAGGAAGAGGCCTGAGAGCTTGCGATATGGTGCTCCTTCCGCATTCCAGTCTCATCAGATATGACTTGCGTTTGAGCTATAGGGATGGGGGGCACGGTTCTAAATTTTCCCTATGCATCATTATCGAAAGTCATGAAATTTTTTCCTGCTAGACAGTTTTATTTGTGTCCTCTGTTTTTCCTATCTACTAGTCAAAGTCATGTTGTTGTTTTGTTAGTTCTATCAAAGATTTGTATTCACGAGCTCAACTCAGTCAAGTACCATAAGGATTGCACCACCAGCTGTAACCATGAAGACCTTTCATCTCTGATGCTTGTAGGCTGCCTGACTATTTATCGAAACCTGGCTCACATGCAGATGTGTAGGTCTGCGTGCATTACTGCATCAGGAAGCGAGAGTTTCAAGGGAGCGAGACTCAACTAGCACATTTTTATCAGCACCAATCAGGATCTCATGTGGCAGCATCAATTGGTATATTGTAACAAAATCAGTCCCTCCAAAGGCAAATTGCTGTTTCAGCTCCATGTGTGACTGTGTGAATTTTTTTCAAAAGAGCTGTGCAATTGTCAAGTCGGTATCATATCTCCCCTTCCTGCTGCTTCCTTGCGCGGGTCTGGTCTAGGGACCAGGAGGGGGAGGCAGGAGTGTAAAGTTGGTTGGAGGTGAATGCTCCAACCGGGTGGTATTTGTATCCAATTTCATCTCTTCTTGGATGTTTCATCCACATGGGATGAAAGCCTCGAACTGACAAGGGAATTGGCCTTCATCGCATCTTCCACAAAAGCAAAATGTATTTTTCCCTTGCAAAGGGGTAAAAAATGGGCCCACCCACTGCGGTGGGAGATTTCACCTGATTGGCCTGCAAATTTGCAGACCCTGCTGCAACAGGTAGGTAAGTACCTTTTGTCCGTTATTGTCATTTTCTTGGGAGTCATACCCATTTTCTATCCCGGGGTCACTCTTTCCTACAAAGTCAAACTTACCCACTCGGCGCCTAGGGGTTAGGAAGCACACTTCTAGATACCACTACCTTAGCACCATCTCAACTTCCATGGTGGCTTCAGTTGGCGACGGCCACTCCATTCTCGAAACGAGGGTCGATCCCCAGCTTGGTACGACATGATGATCTCAGATCCTCCACCATGGACGAGTAGGGGGCGTAAACCCACAGCGCGAAAGAAGCACCAGCTCTTTACCACTCTTTTCCTTGAGAGACGCATCCTGCTCAGCGGCTCCTCCACATTTTGGCACCTCCATACTTCACAATTCCGGTCTTATTCCGGAATCGCTCAGGGATAAAAGGTAGCGCCTCTTCTAGGACAGAAACTCTTTCTTTTCCGCTATTATGCCCAATCAGCTTAGTAGTTTGGCCTGCCACTCCCTGAGCTCTGAATAAATTCCCCCAGGCCGACCTATGGTGTGGAACCGTGACACAAGGTTGTTGTGATGGTAATTGGAAAGAAGAGAGTACATAAGGTTTCCTCCTTGATCTTTGACTAATGCTTGTGCGGGATAAAAGAAGGGCCATATTATCCACAGAGACGAGCAGGCACCAAAGGGCGCGGGGTCGATTTGACTGTTTGGGATTGTTCGAGTAGAAGAAATTAAATTGACGGCCGATCTCCTGTTTGGGATTGTTCGAGTAGAAGAAATTAAATTGACGGCCGATCTCCTGGGCGGCTGGAGCAGCGTTTAACCCCTAAGCGTCAAAACGACCCAACTTGGGTCGGTTGGGTTTAGAAAACAGGGCAGGTTATCCCTAAGGTTAAGCCTGATGTGGGCCCACATAGGCTCAATCGATTGGAAATCAAGTCAAGTATGATGTGGCATTGCCCAATTGGTCATATGTACTGGCAATTGCCACGTGGAGAGCGTAGAGTCCGCCACACTCCTGATTTTGAGGCCACTTTCCACCATCTAACTTGCCCAAAGGATGACCTGACAACTAGGGTCCGGTTAGGGTGAAATTCCATGCACCCCCAAAGGGAGGGTGGTGCGTCTCCTAACACCTTTTATTGCGCCACTTACCCCCTAAATGGCACCCGCAGTCGACCTCCCTCGGAGATCTCCATGCCTAAGCTGGAATCAATGGCGATGGTAGCTCCAGGCGTGATTTGGTGTCAAACCTGTTGTTGTCGGAGGGTGGGGGAGAGCGCGGGTGGAGACTCAATTGATGCGTGGCGGTGCGCACCTCGAGAGCGGCCTGGAGATGCTTATTCGACATTTTTTTTATTATCGCGTTGATGAACCTGGGTGGGGGGGGGGTGGACATGCCTTGGGAAGGGTGGAGACCTAATCAATTTAGGGACGGTAGAATGAGGCACCCCCTAAAACCCTCCACAAGAGAGGGCTATTGGCCAAAAATTATAGGCCCACATAGGTGCAATTGCAAGTCTCATGGGCAAGGGGTAAAAAGACCTAGTAGGAGACTCAGATTGGCCCGAAATGTTTTTAGGGAAAACCCATACCCACCCACAACACTCCGCCATCATAGGCAAGCTGTAAACTGAACACCCAATCACCGAGGATCCCTTGTGCAAAGCACATAATTTTTGAAATCGCAGATGTATTATATATTGGTTATCAAAGTACATATTTTTTTTTTAGTCCAACTTTTTTTGGAAGGTGGACATCTTCATGACACACCAAACGATGGTTTGAACCCACAACCACATCCAACGTGGTATGTGCCCATTACCACTGGGCTACATGCTGGTTGTCAAAGTACATATCATCCCACTTCTGCTGAGTAGGACGGTCCCTCCTGTAAAACCAATTAATATTTTTAATATTTGACGCATCCCGAAGGAAGCGTAAATTATGGTGTCTCTTCACCCAGAAGGCCCTCGATGGCATGTGTTGAGCAGTAGGCTCTGTAAATTAGGCTCTGTAAATTCAATGGACGCTAAAGAAACTTTATCTTATCTTATCTCTTTACATGCAAGTGTGTAAGAATATGAATACACTTATGCGAGAGTAGATTGTTGTGAAGGGGTGATTTTCCATAGCTTGGGGTGCCCTAGGCTCGACCCTTTTTGAGTGATGTAGAGGACATTAGTATTGAAGGGGGGGATAACATGGGATTGGATCATAGCTCTGTGGGAGCGGGAGATGGTTGAAGTGCTCAAGCGCATGGTCGGCTTGACCATGAAGTATTGGAGTCATTGGCTTCAATGAGTAGCTATACATCTCAGTCCGGACTCCGAGGATACAGCCTAGTCCCCCAAGTAGTGAGAGTTTCAGTATGAACCCTCAATATGAGCAAAACATTTTAGGTTCTTACTTATGTAGCGCTGAATCCTAGGTTGCTCTTCCATGTATCAAGATACGAAACATACATTTTGATCTTTCATGTATTTCATTTCGCACTACCTCACCCTCAATTCATGGTTGTTCATGGTGATGCTTTTTATGTAATGTTTGAGCCTGCTAAATCGTTGTGTATGAAGCAATGAGTGAATTATCCCAAGTAGTGGCGGATCTTCTCCCCGTAACCAACCCACGACGTGTTGAGAGCAACCACCCGACGTCAGCTTTGCGACACTTGTGCGATGGTACCTGGGCTTTAAAACCCCCCCCCCCCCCCCCGTTTTCCTGTAAGTGGTTGTGATGGTGTGCTTCACAATGCGCAGAGCTACATTGTCGCTTGGAGGCGACCACCACCCATAGGGTGGTGGTGTCTCTGCATGCTAATGAGTAGGGGAAGGCTTTATTAGGCTGAATATGGACCATCAATTGAACTTCACAAATTTAGACTATGGTTGATTTCTGGACAGGTTGACAAGTGGTTGAAGAGTGGTAATGGGCATATACCACCTCAAAAGTGGTTGTGGGTTCAATCTACCCTTGGTGTCACAAAGGTGTCCATCTTAGCGAAAAGGCATGGACGGTTTGAAGGTTTGAAGGCATATGTTGAAGGATTGAACCCGGATCACATAAGAGATCTCTCCGTCGTGCAGGCTGAACTCGAGACAGACGAGTCGCACGAGTGACGAGCGTGAGGATAAGATATTTCAGGTGTGAAGTTTAAATCTTGATACTTGATTTTGACAAAGACCTTTTTTTTTTTTTTTTTTTTTGGTGAAAGGGTTTGGAGCCCTTGTTAGCTTTATTTATAGTTATTGCAGGGAAAAAAATTAAAACCCTTACATGCCCGTAGTCTGCCATGAGGCTTAACACAGGAGAACCATTTTCCAATGAAACATACATCCATTTATATAACAAAATCTAAACCAGAAGTGTACAGAAAAGAACAATAGTACAATTGGACCAGAAGTACAATTGAAATGTCCAATTTGATCTGTGACCATTTTATTATTGTCATTTTTGGAAAGAAAACATAGGATAGAGGCTCTGGAGTGACTTTATTTGGGATTGACCAATTGAATTGCAAATTATTGTTTTATTACAAGGTCAATCTGATTTTTATTGTACATAGGTTAAGTTGTAGATTTCAGTGGATTGCTACTAAACTGTACACTGTGACTACATATGGTGGCATATGATAGTGATATGATTGTGAGATGAAAAGATAGATCAGTTAATGAATAATATTTATAATATCATTTAACGCCATAGCCTCCACTTCCACTTGTCTCTCGCTTCAGGACTACATTTTGGGGTTGGGGTTGGGGGTGCCTGCATCCATCCAGCCCACCATGCTCCTCTCTCGATACTTTATTTTCGTTTAAACTTTATTTAATTGGTTAGCACGGTATAGCATCAGTAAACTAGACACTTTCAAGTTACTGATGCAAGATAGTTGTGCGGACTTTGGTTGGGGCATCTCAGTGGGTATCAGAGGTATGGTGCAGGATGATGCAGCATATTCTTGGCAAAATGCTCTACTTCTGACTTTCCTCCTTTACTTGGCAATGCAAAAAAGCCAAGAAAAAGCTTGGAATCCAGGTTCTACTCTACACACATGATGATGATCTCACTACAAAACATTGGGGGTCTAGTGCTTGGTATTTGACACTTAGTGAGATTGTTGGCATGCAACTGGCTACACAACCAAGGGTGAACTCTCTGCAGTGAAGACACTGAAACTCTTAAACAACCTTCTTTCTAGTCTAAATCCCGAGTGCTTTGCTACATTTGGATTTCATTTTGAAGTTTGTTCAAGCTGGGATACAAACATGAATTCACATATAATTGCTGTGTTGCTGTGTGCCATGGTCTTGCATACGCAGTGTGCGTTACTGGAATCGGAAACCTTCAAGAAGATAAGATAGAGTAACCTCCTTTGCTTGCTCAGATGATAGTGGCTTCAGGAGAAACTTATCAAGGGAGCAGGTAAGAGGAGGCTCATGCCTCATCAAAAAGCTATTTGGTGGTAATTGCAACTTGTAAGGACCATCACACCTTAACAGCTAGCAACAAATAGTCTAAAACCGTGTTTGCTTACAACACACGGTGTTTGCTGCAACCCTGTTGGTTTATGAACACTAGCCTCATACTCATAATTCTCTTTGAAACCATTGGTGATCTCTCTAATGGGACCTCAAAAAGGCCACTCTTGCAGTTTGCTATTACATACATGTGCAATGTGGAGATATCAACAAAGAGAGATGAGGAGGAGAGGGGTAGAAGGTGAAATGCATCAGTTTAACTTGCTTGTGCCAAGGTTCGGGGGTTTTTGAGACAGCCAGGGGGCTTGAGTATGTGCTCTCGCCAACCTGCATCACCAGGCTGTACCGTGTGGCGGCATAGTGGGCATCGAACAAACTTGTGTTGCTTGGACCTCCGACAATCTTTGCTCTTTTGGTGTGCTGGCAACCGTAGTTCTGCGACCGCCAGGTAACATCTCTGACACTCCACATGCCTGCACAGTTATATGTTGGTCCCATCAAGTTGAGATGATGAAATGGCAGTCCACCTTCAAATCCTACACCAAAAGTTCTTGAGCTGCATGATGAAATCTGTGCATCGGCATTGCCTAGCTGGCCTCAGGCACAAACATCAAAGCAAAACATGTAGCTTACTTTTCCTTTAGTGATTTCAAAAAAATCTCCTGCGGTACAAGTTCCTCGAAGGACTGTTACAGATTTTGTGTGGGCCAACAATGGAAGTTGATGCTCATCAGGTCAGCAAGTCTCAGGTCTCAGGTCTCACTTGGACAGAATTCTTTTCAGTGATAATGTCTGATCTCATTGAAAATTAAAACAGGTGTCCACATTTAACATAAGCTGATAATGGTCAATGATGGATGATTGGCTGGCTCACCATCCATATCCTCATGCGACCATTGTACATCACTTTAATTGATTGTTGTGTACTTTCTTTTATTCATCTTTCTCAAACTGGCTTTGCGGTGAGGTGGAGGCTGAGAACCCCACAGATTCCAATGCACACATGTGTTTGCTGAAGGTCCAAAAATAAGCCACAATGGACACACAGACTCACCAGCAGCTGGGGAGAAAATACATACTGGATTGATGTGACATACTTGTCACATCTTACAATATACCTGTTGTACGTTCTTCCAAACCACATTCCCACTCAGAGAAGGGCTGCGAGGGGGATACTCAGAATACTGGATATGTAACCTTACCTTTTCTTGGACGCACATTCAAACAACAAATGGTCTTTCAGAGAAGAGATCTCAACAATTTGCCGGCAATTGCTGCAGCTCACAAGCATGGGACACTTCTGGCAGAAATGGAGGTCCAAATTATCCCCTTCCAGAAATCGTGTATCTTGTTTGCCACAAAAGAGGCATGAGTCAGCGCTGTCGTCCTTGTCCATTCCCAATGCATCATCCTCTCCCTGTCCACCAATTTGACTACAACCAACTTATTTTCAAGATTAGTGCAAAAATATAATCTGCTCACAGTGACAAATTCGATTACTCATGGAGCCTCAGTTATGTGCAGCGAGAACCCTGTCCAACCTGTCAGGAATTGAAGGTGAGAAGGTGTACTCCTATGTCTGAGACAGTCCCAGAAACTTGAACCCTAAGCACCTAGAACACAGGAGCAGGCTATGACCAGTTCTTTTGGTCAATTTAAGCTCATTAAAACACCAATTCCCATAAAAAAAGGCCTTCATGACATTGCCATTTGGAAAAACCAGTGTGGCAAGAGCTCTCCAAACTATGAAAAACTGGAATATTTCACAACACCTCATACATCTAAAATGCATGACACACATGAGGTCCTTCTGGAGATGTCAGCCACATGTGTTCGTAAGGGAGAAACTAGTGGGGACAGGTAGATTTTTCTTACAATTAGAGGAGTCCAATATAGCCCAATATCTGGACATTGGATAGTCACAATAAAGTACCAAGCAGACTAAAGTGTTTGAATAAAATATAGGCAAGGCAATGCTAAAGCAAATATGGGCAAGCCATGGATAGAGCAGAACTTAATGCAGATCATTCAGAATGTACTTTCGAGGTGGTTAAGGAAGGGGATAGAGCATTCCCCCTTATTATCATTCTCTTGTGTCAGCCCAAGAGCAGTGGACAGTTATCTCCTTGCTTGTTATGGGCCTTGGCATGATACACACACATAAAGTGGCATATAAGGTTCATATATCAGCTTGTAAGGGGATGCCATAAATATCAAGTATTTTGCACTAGTAAAGTTAGGAGGCATCAGTGAAGTGGAATATTTTTTTATTGGGCTGCATACCTGAGGAGCATCATTTGTCAAGTCCAAGGAGGCCTCTCCTTCCAACCATTGGTTTTGTTGCAACACACAATTTGAGTTCAAAACAGTCCCATTCACACTTGCAAGCTCTCCACTTTGTGATCCACCCTGTGACTGTACCAATGCCAGCAGTCAACACCTCACCTAAAGGACAAGGTTCTCAGTTTGGGTGCCTCACCTCTCTCCCTTCCAATACTCCTTTGCTGCTCACTTTGCTTCTACTTAAACAATGAGGTGAAAGAACGTCATCGAAAATTCTGATCACCCTAGTTGTCAAGAATGTAGCATCTAGACAGTCTGGATAAGAGTTTTTATAATGACAAGAAAGTAGTATCCTCTTCACGAAAAACAAGTAATCAGATGCTGTGTTGTCCCCAGATCATGTACTCGCCTATTGTAGGCCCTTGAGAAATGACATTTTAAGCACCAAAATTCACAAACGCTTAGCATTGTCATCTCTGGCAAGACAATAGCTTACAATACGTATGCTGAAAGAAGGCATATGCTAACCTCAGATACAAAAGAGGTATTATCTTCACAGCCTTCCTGTGAGTTTTGTTGGCTTGATTGAGAGAGCTGTTGAACAATTGGCATCTCACATCCTTTCTCTGCAGTCACTTCCAGCCCTGACTGTGCTGCCAGGAGAGAGACAAAAACAATTCAGACATTGAAAACGTTCCTCATCTCCCTTGAGTATATTAACGGGTAGAGCTCTCAATCACTGAGAGGGGACTCCCAACGTTTTAGGATGCCCGTCCCCAGAGAGCCATCCCTCTAGAGAATCTTGAGTTACCCACACATAACAACTACATCAGAATGGAATATCAAAAGTGACAAAATGCTTTAGGTGCAAAAGTTACCATCCAGAGCAGTCATCCTATATCAGAAGTAGAACATCAAAAGTTGTAGCAAGTGCTTAGGGCAGCCAATGGCAAAAAACTGTAATGTGAAGGGACAGTCATGGTAAGGAGCACACAAACCTGTGAAAGCAATTCTCTCTTCATCTCTCCCCTGCAGTCCTGGCTCTATCCCTCGCTACTTACCCATTCTCCTTCCTCCTCCTGCAGTGGCATGTTTTGAAGTGTGTTTCCAGAAAATAACCTCCCTCTCAACAAAAAGGAAGTCCTATACCTGGGCTGAAGTGCTTGAAGATCTTGTTGATTTGCTGGAGCTCCTGATAGTGTGTCCACGGCCCTTGTCATGGCCATTGGCAAGTTCCTCAGGTTGCTCATCAACCATGGAGTGAAGCCCCAAACTTTTAGATCTTTTAGAGGACCCCACAGGTGTGTCATCAAAGCTGAACGGCATCAACTTTGTAGGGACTCTGAGACTAGGTAGCAGGTCATCTGAGGAAGCTCGGTCTCCTCCAGGATGACTCTCGTCCAATTTTTCAGTTTCATGCGTCACTTTTCCCACCACATGCTTAGATCTTTTGGAGGTTCCCACAAGCTTCTCATCAAAACTGAACTGCATCATTTTTTGAGGGCATCTGAGAATAGGCATTGGGCCATCAGAGGAAGACGGATCCCCACCAGGACAGTGGTTCTCCAGTTTTTGGGTTTCATGCGCCACTCTTTCAAAATTACCTGTCAAAACCTGCACTTAGAAATCATGCCAAACCCATGAACCATGTTATTGTGGATCTGCAATCATTGAGCTTTCAATCGAAGAACTTTGACTCAACGGTCACATGGTCGACACACCTCTGAAACGATTAAGGTTGAAGGAGGGAAACCAACCTCATGAATAACAGGTCTGACGCCTTTTAAGTACTTCTCAACAGGTGCCCCCATCAGTCTGTAGACCTCTGTTGTCACCTTCACAGCTGCATTCCTCACGTCTCCGTTGGGACTATTGAATGCCTGGCCCACAAAAGACATGAGAGCCTCTGACGGAAACCCCATGCGATTTGGAGGTTGTAATCCATATGCAGGTATTGCAGCTAGAAGCAACTGCAGGCGCCCCAAGACTGGCCTCCATATCCCCTGGCCACGTATACAGTCTGGTCAGTGCCCCAACACATGCCCTCTTGGAAAGCATAAAAATCACTGTAACTTTTTTGGAGAGGTTCAAGACAATGCCCAAAGCTCTGGCCCTTTGGGGATTTTCTTGTTGGGTGGTTGGGCAGATCTAATCAATGCTGTGGCTCATTCATTGATTTTTGAGACAATCTGGAAAACCACAATTAAGTTCAATTTTACACCAAGTCCACTGGAGGGAGCCTCCTGCAACATGCATGCGATTGACCAGTGTCTGAACATAGCAGACAAAGGAGAAGGTGGGGCCAGGAGAGAGCAGATTGGAGGCACTATGATCACTAGGGGGACATAATAGTCAAACATATGGAGGTCTCAAGACGTCCCTCATGGCTGAAGAGCTCATTTTACACAGACTCCAGATTGATGGCTTAGAGAAGCCACACCCATCAGTCATCAGAGTCCACAGGGATGAATTAGCCATCATCAGCCATAAACTCAATATTGTACTGTGGATTCAAGCCATTGAATCAACATCATGCACCTTCAATCCGCTTAGAAGCATTACGGACTCTGAGATTATGTCCAGATTGGTAGATCCTTTTACCTGGCAGGCTAGCATCTAGATAACACTCCCTCAAACATAAGGAGGAAGGAGTAAAGGAATTCCATTCCTTTGCCAAGTACTTGACGTCGTTAACGAAAAAGCTGTTAGGAGACTTGCATACATACATATGCTTCCTGAAGCTAACCTTACCTGTACACAAGCATAGACGTTCTTGTGGAATGTACCTGATTTTTCGTTGGTCGCAGTAGTGGAACAGAAACAATATGAAGACCAATCTCCTTCTTGGATGCAAGAAACATTAGCGATTCTGAAGAAGCCTCCCTTGAGCGTGCATTTGAGTCTCCTAATTTTTCCAGAAGAATGTTGACCAAATCGCTCATACAATTCTGGAGGTCTCTGCTCGGCACTTCAGATGAGTACCTTGTCACAAAGGCACGTAACAACTGCAGAGGAGAACCACTGTTTCAAGATATAGCTCAATAGCCATCTTCACTGATTGTGCATCCAAGAATGAAAGACATTACACAAATGAGAGAAAAATAAACAAAAGAAGAATTAGAAGAAAAAGAAGACATTAATACAGACTGGAGGGCCTCTGGCTGGGAACAAGAGATCCAAGCTGGAGAGCGTGGAGGTAGGTGTCTAGGAGATCGTCAAAATCAAAACTCTGCCAGGTTCCACTGGTTTTTGTCAAAAAAAGCTCAGATACTTCATGCCTCGTGCATGGACGAGAGAAAGAAAGAGAAAAATTGTGTACAACGTCCAACTTGAGGGAGAGAGAGAGTTGACCTGCATAGAACTATTAAACACGTTTGCGACTCTGTCATTAAGAGCTCGAATCAGCACCTTGTGCAACACTCTGTTGACAACAGCACCCCTCAACACACCATCATTATTGAAGTCATCCAAGAGTTCAATATCAAACTAACCGTCAGAAAGTTGTTTTGGGGACTGTAGAAGATGGGACCAAACCTTCCATAGCATTACAGAGACGATAAACATGCTAAGACCCCAATGTGCTTGACTTGCACAACATACTTCAACTTCCTGACCCTTCATTTTTTCCAGAATATCAGATCGTTAGTCTAAAAATAGCTGCATTTCATAGGCACTTACAAAAATTAAACACATCTCAAATACAGTCACAAATGCCACAACTGGCAGGCTATGTTTGAATCAAATGACTTTTTCTGTCTGTTCCTGAAATGATCATTTCTTTGATCATTTCTTGCCCTCACAACATCTATGAGGCTCAAAGCTGCAGGTTTCAGGAACTCCTGGTATGCTCGAGTGGACAGTTTATTTCAACGTAACGGACTTTCTACTGCTTTCCTATTACCAATGAACCCAGATGAGGTGGACATCACATCCAGACATGACCGCAACAGACTCATTCGGAGAGAGCTTATGGAATTACATGTCAAGAGAACTTGGATGCTACCCAATCTCACTACAAAGCTCCACTTCTATCGAGAGACATTCTTGGTGCTCCGCGATGATAGAATCTTGAGACCAAATTACCTTTCAGCACCCTTATCTCCTTCCCTCTTGAGGGCATTGGGGCGGTTCAGGGTGGGTTCCCACAACCTACGGATAGATTGTACTCATAAGACGTTGTTTGCCGTAGCCTTGTGGCCATTGACCCCGCGCCCAGTTTGAGCGGGAACAAAAGGGACAGAACCTACCTCTGTCAGGGGCTGACGTTGGTAGTAAGACTTACCTTCATATATAGAATTAATCCGGGTTTTCCAGATATCCTCTAGAAATCCCTTCACACAAGCATCAATCTGCTGTGTGTGATTTGCCCAAAAACTAGGCCTCAGGAGGGCCTGGGCTTTTGGCTCAGCCTCGAGACTTTCAAAGTTGGTAAACAGGGGTACAGGCACAATTCCCTTGAAGAGAGCGTCTCTTTGGTGAGAGAACCCCGGACAGTGTATCAGAAAAAGAATACTGTCTTCAGATTGGCCACACAACGGGCAATTGCACTCTCCCTTTCCTCTCTGCTTCTGTTTGCTGTTCAAAGGTAGGCTTCCTGCCCTGAGTTTAAATTGCAGTCTAGTGCCGAGAGTGGGTAGACCCTTGAGGTCATCCAAGATGTCCTCCCCCATGTCACAGACTGGAAACAAGTTCAGGGAAGTTTTCTGCCTAACTTCATTTTCATCAGACAATCTCATGGCAACAGGCATGGCTGAGGACACTACAGCCTCTAAGTCAGATTTATCCAGCAGGGTCAAGACTTGCGGATCCAGGTCCAGGTCCTTGAGGATCTCTTCTACTCTCTTCTGCCAGGACTTAGCCTGTTTGACAGGGCGGTCCTGTTTCCAAGATATAGAGTCGATTAACTTAGGATATCTGGTGTTGGGCATATGTTGCAGCTGACCCCACCATCTGACCTTGAATTCATCTCGTCGGGAGCTTAAGGACGGAATGCCAAACTCACCCCAAACAGCCACATTGGCTGTTTTGGAGCATGCTGACATACACTCCTTAAGCACCCCCACTTGAATGGATTCTAGAGACTTAGCCTGGTTGGAGTTATCAACCCATATAGCAGATCCGTACTCCACGGATAGAGACTGGCAGATGGGAAAACCTGCAACGGGAGGACCGCCTATGTCCAGCTTGCATAGGGCGCAGCAAGGAAATTGAAACTGAAGAACACTTCTTCTTCTACTGCCCTCTATACTACGAGATCCGTGGGAGATTTCACTGTTTATTCAGTGGAACCCAAACTCTCACTGATGTCTTTCACTATGAGGATCAAAAATGCGTGGCAGCCTACCTACACGAGGCCTTCACCCTTAGACAATCGCTAGAACATTAATTGTGGTTTCTGGATTTGTTCCTCTCTCATGTTTTCTTCCATTTTGTCCCATAAGCTCTACGAGCTTTCCGCGGACGTTATAAAGCACCATTTCATTTCATTTCTTTCAATTCATAGTACATGACTCCAAACAACCTTCAGAGTGTGAAACAATATGTCAATGTCACACCCCTTTTTACAAGCTGGTAACCCACTAGGGTCTGTGGTCGGTACTCAGTGCCAGCAGGTTGGTGGTGATGGTTGATTTGAACAAACCTGAAAGCAGAAAGCGCGTCACCTGCAAACTGCTTGGACTTCACTTCCTGTATAATAAATTGAAGGGCTTTCTCACGCAGCTGCCATTGTTTACTGTGCAAGCATTCCACATAGTACAGGTCTAGTATTGCCAAGAGAGGTCCAGCCTCACTCATCACTGCCTCAGTGAGGGGTTCTGGTGTAAGTAGATCCTCAGGAGAGGGACGGGTGCGTGGTGGGTGCATTGCTGGCGCCCCCTTCTGATTTGAGAATGTCGCTGATATTTTTGGAAGCTTAGCTGGTGATTCACTCTGGTTGGAGAATGGTGGTAACATTGTGAGATGCATCTCAGGTGCTCCATCCTCATTGGAGAATATGGGTGCCATTGGTGGAAGCATCTCTGGTGACTCATCCTGATTGGAAAATGTGGTTGCCGTTGTAGAAATAATCTCTGGTGGCCCATTCTGATTGGAAAATGTTGTTGCCATTGTTGAAAGGGTGCCTGTTGGATGGTTGTGATTGGGCAGTGTAGATGCAATTGACAAGAGTGTAGTTGGCGAGTCATTCTGGTTTGGGAAGGTTGAAACCATAGTTGGAAGTATGGTCGGAGAACCGTTCCGATTAGAGAACATTTGCACCATTGTTGGATTCATGCCTGTCGAAAAATCCTGCATGGAGAACATTGCTGGTGCTGTGCTGTGATTGGAGATAGATGGCACTGTGGTTACTGGTACTACTGCTGGAAGGGCTGATGGTGGCACATTCTGATTGGGAAAGGTTGGTGTAATCTCTGGGAGCATGGATGCTGGCCCATTCTGAGTGGAAAACATCCCTACTATTGCTGGAAGCATGGTTGTTGGCCCATTTTTGTTGGAGAATGTTGGTGCAACTGTTGGATACATTGGTAGCAGTCCATTCTGACTGGAAAATGCTGGCGTCATTGTCGGAAGCATGGTTGTTGGCCCATTTTGATTCAGTGGTGTTGGGGCCATCGAGAACATTGATGCCATGGTTGAGTGTGTGGTTGGTAGCTCACTCTCATTACAGTATGCTGCTGCAATTGTTGAAAGGGTGGGTGCTGGTCCACTTAAATTGGAGAATGTCATTCCCATTGATGGAAGCCTGCCCGGCGGCCCATTCTGATGTGAGGATGTTCGCACCATTGTTTGAAGCATGGCCAAGGGCCCATTCTGATTGGAGAATGTTGGTGCCATCGTCGGAAGCGCTTGTGGCCTAATCTGATTACAGTATGCAGGTGCCATTGCTGGAAATACTGTTGCCGACATGTTCTGACAGGGGAATGCTGGTGGGACTGGTTCACTCATCGCTGCAGGTAACAAGTTGGGTGCTGTCATAGCTGGTATAAATGGGTCTGGAAAAACAGTAAAGACAAGATGTTAAGTCAAAGGTAATCACTTGACAGAAAACCAACTTGCCTGGAAATCTTAATAGTTGTCCAAAAGACACTATGATAAGACGCATGAGCTTCAAAAAGTAGCTTCGGGAGCACAATGGCATGCAAGATATAGAAGAAGACAGTTTCAGTCAGTAGTTGGGACTGTAAATAAGCCATAACCCCCATCCACTACCTCATTACAAGCAGAGCACAACATAAAAGGACCTTCTATGGAAGTAAGGTAACCTCTACATAGATGCTACAGGCCACAGCAGAGGTCATGCTCTGGAGCAGGCACCGAGAAATAACCAACACGAGCAGTGGTCTTAGGAGAAAAGATATGAAATAAAATAGAGGAAAAGTCTCAGTCTGCAAAAAGGGACACCCCATTTTAAACCGAGAACCTCTCACTCTCTCTCTCTCTCTCTCTTTCCCGCTCAAACTGGGCGCGGGGTCAATGGCCACAAGGCTACGGCAAACAACGTCTTATGAGTACAATCTCTCTCTCTATCTGAAAGGTTGCAATGACCAAAAGTGCTTCTAATAGAGTCCCGCATCAATTCAATCTCAAAGAAGTTCGTCCCTTGACTGGCTGGAGAGCGGTCTTAGACATTGGTGATTCAATGGGGCGCTCTAGGAAGACAACCAAGGGCAACAACTTCAACTTGAGAGTTTCCAATCGGTTTGATGCTCTGGATGAGGCTGAATCCAAACAGCCAGAAGGACAAGATGCCCCTAAATGTACAGAACCTGAACGTCCTGAATCTGAAGGATTTGGTACTCTGAATGGTTTACCAATCCTCAAGGTTTACACAAGACGAACAAATTCTATACACGGGGTAATTGTCCCCAAGCCGTCAGATGGACAATCTGTCCCTAAGTGTGCAGAGCCTGAACGTCGTGTAACTGAAGGATTTGGTACTCTAAATGGTTTACCAATCCTCAAAGTCTACACAAGACGAGCAAAATCTATACACGGGGTAATTGTCCCCAAGCAGTCTGACGGACAATCTGCCCCTATGTGTGTGGAGCCTGTGCGTCGTGTAACTGAAAGATTTGGTACCCTGAATGGTTTACCAATCCTCAAAGTTTACACAAGACGAGCAAAATCTACACATGGGGTAACTGTCCCCCCTTTGCAGAACGGTTGGCCGTCCAGGAGCAATCACAAGCTACCTAGACGACAAACAATTCATATGCAAAGGGCTGGCTTGCGGCTGGCCACTTTCAACTTCTCAGGGTTGACCAACCAAAGGAAACAACTCGAAGTGGGACAAGTTCTTCGGACTAATGATATTCATATCTGTGCTGGGCAAGAAACATGGGAAACGTCGGATAAACTGGTTGGAGATGTCAATGGTTATAAATGGGCAGGTAAGATGTGTACTCTCAAGGCAGCCTCTGCCAAACGCGGTCAAAACGGGGTTGGATTCTTTGTCCGTGATTTCTTGTTTGACAATTGTGAAATTATCAACAAGGGTTTGAGGTACGAGCATAGTATCTGGCTAAAACTGAATCTGAAGGGCGGCATGAGTACAAAGGACCTCTTTGTTGGTTGTGTTTACATGCCCACAGAGGGGACCCTTAGTGCTGACGCAGACAAGGCCTTCGAAGATGTAAAGCTGGACTGTGCTTCGTTCCTTGCCAAAGGTCAGGTGGTACTATTGGGGGACTTCAATGCCCGGGTG
This sequence comes from Takakia lepidozioides, assembly GCA_030704615.1. NCBI lineage: Eukaryota > Viridiplantae > Streptophyta > Takakiopsida > Takakiales > Takakiaceae > Takakia > Takakia lepidozioides. The sequence continues at coordinate 46,080,898 of CM060731.1, forward strand.
GGCAAAGAGATCCATCAGGACGATATCATTGGACCTTTTGGTGAGGACGAGCTGAATTCTAATGGCAGACGGTTAATTAACTGTCTAGAAGAGCTTCAGCTTTTGACCTTGAATAACAGGACAAGAGGTGACCAAGTGCAGTGGACTCGTGAGAAATCCCAAACTGGGGAACGTTCCATTGTGGACTATATCATAATGGACAAAATTTTGTTCCCCCAGTGTGCCAATGTGTTGATCGACAGAACTGATATTGGTACCTCTGACCACTTCCTGGTTTGGACTGAGATCAAAAGGTGTTTTCCCACCACCAAGAGATCTGTGAAACGTTCGATTTGGAAGTGGCGCATAGAAAAATTCCACAATGAGGAGGTCAAGGCTGAGTACGTCCAGGCCTTGCAAGAGGCTCTCCCTCATTTTGTCCAATCGCTCCAAGAACTTCAGTCACGCTCTGTTAACGCAAGAAATGAAGTCGAAAGAGCAGTGGACTCTTGGGAGAGTTTCGTTTCAAGATCATTGGGAGGAAACTAATTGTCTGCGGTAGAGCAGTTAATTGGTGGACCAATGACATTAAACTCAAGATAGCTGAGAGACGAGCCCTCTATAAAGAGTGCTGCAATTTGGAAACCAACAGAGAATTGTGGGCGAGGTACTACCAGCTCCGTAAAGATATCAATCAGCTTGTTAGGTCTCAGAAGAAATTATACTGGGACAAGTTATACAGTGAAATAAACTCAAACCACCATGGTGGTAATGACAAGAAATTCTGGTTGGCCCTTCAACGTTTGTACAAGCCGAAAAACGGTCAGCAAGTACAAGCGCTGAAGACTACTAAAGGTGCAGTGGTGACTTCATCGGTTGACATTGTCAAAACCTTTGAAACTCACTACAGTATCCTTGGCAGAACTTCTAGGTCTAACAGTGAGGGGTCTTCTGCTGAATGGAGGGACACAGTTGGAAAAACAGTTCCTATGATTCAAAACAGCCCTGATGAACTGGAGTATATTTCAATGGCTTATAATGCTCCCATTAGTTCTTCTGAGATTGTGGAAGCAATTGAACATTTAAATGGATATAAAGCTGGTGGACCTGATGGTATTGTCAACGAGCTTATCAAGCACGGTGGCGATCCCATGATAGAGGCCCTAGTTCTCCTCTTTAACCTTATCTGGAAGACTGAAATGATCCCCTTTCGCTGGCGACAGGGGGTCATTGTCAATCTATACAAGAAGGGTGACAGAGAAGAACCGGGGAACTACCGTGGCATCACGCTCCTCAATGCTGTTGGCAAGACAATCTGCAGAGTTATAAGTACTCGTCTCGAGGTTGATCTGGAGTCTAGAGGTTGTTTCCACGAAGGCCAAGCTGGCTTTCGGCGAACAGGGGCTGTGTGGATCATATCTTCACTCTAAGCCAGATTATCCAGGGAAGGAAAAAAGAAGGGAAACCCACTTATGTTTTTTTCCTGGATGTCAAAAAGGCTCATGACACACTGTGGAGAGATGGCCTATGGTTCCGCCTCTGGTCTTGTGGAATCAAGGGAAAGATGTGGAGAGTTGTCCACAACTTGTATGCTCACACCAAAAGCTGTGTCACTGTTAACGGACAGAAGTCCAACTTCTTTGACATAGACCAAGGTGTAGCTCAAGGATGTACTCTCTCCCCTCTGCTCTTCAATGTTTTCATCAATCAACTCCGCGAGGATGTGGAAAGTGAGGGATTTGGGTTAAGGGTGGGTGATACCACCATACCAGCCCTTATGTTTGCGGATGACTTCGCAGGCATAGGGGAGACTCCAACCAATCTCCAGGAGTTGATTGATTGCGCGAAGAGATACTTTGATCTTTGGGGCTAGAGGCTAATGTCAGCAAAGGGCAGTGGTAGCATTCAACGACAGAGGAGAGGGAGGAAGTGATCTTAAGTGGCAGTGGGGTAGCCAAGAGATCCCGGTCCTCCCTTCCTACACTTACCTGGGCGTTGAGTTTTCCTCCAATTGTAATTGGGATGCACATATCCGGAAAGTTGTTCAAACTGGCAAGGGCAAAGCTCTGGGGCTCACTAAATTTTTCCACTGCAGAGGGGTCAACTCTGAGGTTAAGAAAACCATTCTTTGTCGCGTTATTAGACCTGCCTTGGAGTACGGATCTGCTATATGGGTTGATAACTCCAACCAGGCTAAGTCTCTAGAATCCATTCAAGTGGGGGTGCTTAAGGAGTGTATGTCAGCATGCTCCAAAACAGCCAATGTGGCTGTTCGGGGTGAGTTTGGCATTCCGTCCTTAAGCTCCCGACGAGATGAATTCAAGGTCAGATGGTGGGGTCAGCTGCAACATATGCCCAACGCCTGGTTGGAGTTATCAACCCATACAGCAGATGCATACTCCAAGGCCAGCCTGATAATGCGGCAGATATCCTAAGTTAATCGACTTTATATCTTGGAAACAGGACCGCCCTGTCAAACAGGCTAAGTCCTGGCAGAAGAGAGTAGAAGAGATTCTCAAGGACCTGGACCTGGATCCGCAAGCCTTGACCCTGCTGGATAAATCTGACTCAGAGGCTGTAGTGTCCTCAGCCATGTCTGTTGCCATGAGATTGTCTGATGAAAATGAAGTTAGGCAGAAAACTTCCCTGAACTTGTTTCCAGTCAGTGACATGGGGGAGGACATCTTGGATGACCTCAAGGGTCTACCCACTCTCGGCACTAGACTGAAATTTAAACTCAGGGCTGGAAGCCTACCTTTGAACAGCAAACAGAAGCAGAGAGGAAAGGGAGAGTGCAATTGCCCGCTGTGTGGGCAATCTGAAGACAGTATTCACTTTCCGATACACTGTCCGGGGTTCTCTCACCAAAGAGACGCTCTCTTCAAATCTATCAAGGGAATTGTGCCTGTACCCCTGTTTAACAACTTTGAAAGTCTTGAGGCTGAGCCAAAAGCCCAGGCCCTCCTGAGGCCTAGTTTTTGGGCAAATCACACACAGCAGATTGATGCTTGTGTGAAGGGATTTCTAGAGGATATCTGGAAAACCCGGATTAATTCTATATATGATGGTAAGTCACACTACCAACGTCAGCCCCTGACAGAGGTAGGTTCTGTCCCTTTTGTTCCCGCTCAAACTGGGCGCGGGGTCAATGGCCACAAGGCTACGGCAAACAACGTCTTATGAGTACAATCTCTCCTCTAAAGAGATACTTTGATGTTTGGGGGCTAGAGGCCAATGTCAGTAAATGCGCAGTGGTGGCATTCAACGACCGGGGGGAAGGAGGAGGCGATCTCAAGTGGCAGTGGGAAGCCAAGAGATCCCTGTTCTCCCCTCCTACACCTATCTTGGCGTTGAGTTTTCCTCCAACTGTAATTGGGAAGCACATATTCAAAGAGTGGTTCAATCTGGCAAACGCAAAGCACTGGGTCTCACTAAATTTTTCCACTGCAGAGGATCAACTCTGAAGTAAAAAAAACCATCTTGAATCCATCCAAGTCGGGGTGCTCAAGGAGTGCATGTCAGCATGCTTCAAAACAGCTAATGTGGCTGTTCGGGGTGGGTTTGGCATTCGTCCCTTAAGCTCCCGACGTGATGAATTCAAAATCAGATGGTGGGGTCAGCTGCAACATATGGATAATACCAGATATCCTAAGTTAATCGACTCTATATCTTGGAAGCAGGACCACCCTGTCAAACAGGCTAAATCCTGGCGGAAAAGGGTAGAAGAGATTTTCAAGGATCTGAATCTTAGTCCACTAGCCATGACCCTGCTGGATAAATCTGGCTTAGAAGCTGAAGTTTCCGAAGCCATGTCTATTGCCAGGAAATTGTCTGAAGAAAATGAAGTTAGGCAGAAAACTTCCCTCAACCTGTTTCCAGTCTGTGACATGGGTGAGGCCATCATGGATGACCTCAAGGGTCTACCCACCCTCGGCACTAGACTGAAATTCAAACTCAGGGCGGGTAGCCTACCTTTGAACAACAAACAGTCGCAGAGAGGAAAGGGGGATTGTAAGTGCCCGTTGTGTGGGCAACCTGAAGACAATATTCACTTCCTGATTCATTGTCCTGGGTACTCTTACCAACGAGACACCCTCTTCCATTCCATCAAGGAAATTGTGCCTGTACCTCTGTTAACAACTTTGAAAATCTTGAGGCTGAGCCAAAAGCCCAGGCCCTTTTGGGGTCTAGCTATTGGGCAAATCACACACATCAGATTGATGCTTGTGTGAAGGGATTTCTGGAGGATATATGGAAATCTCAGATCAACGGTTTATTCCAAGGTAAATCATACTACCGGCGTCAGCCCCTGAAATGAAATGAAACGGTGCTTTATAACGTCCGCGGAAAGCTCGTAGAGCTTATGGGACAAAATGGAAGAAAACATGAGAGAGGAACAAATCCAGAAACCACAATTAATGTTCTAGCGATTGTCTTTCAGTCAACACCATAAAACAACGGCAAACATACTCATTCTGTCTGTCTGTCTGTCTAGCAGCTTCTCTGCTTGTGGCACGTCATGCATGTGGCCCACTGTCTAGATAGGGACAAAGACCCCAAGAGGACAAGAGGAGCACCACAGCGAAAAACCAAAACATCGTACTAAGTTTGTTCATGCTCAAAAGAAGGAAGAGGCTTGACGATGTCTCAACCTGGCCCAGGTCTGAACCTGGGTATAATGGCTGACTCTTACAGACAGATTTGCCTGGTACGACATAAAATGGTAGTCAGATAATGAATTGTTGGTGACAGAGGATACCCACTCCTCAAGTGGCTTATCACTCCATTTAAGCAAAACATTCAGTAAGTCCATTCGTTCATTCATAACTTCACATCAAAAAACAAAATCCAGAACTAAAATCCAGAGGGAGGTGGCGGCGGGCTGACCATGCTGCCCGCCTTTACTGGGAGGTGGGAGTTCGGAGGGTTTAAGAACACTCTTCCCTCGCCGCCATGGGAAAACGCACGATAGCAGCCCCATCCGCTTCTCGTCTGCAGGGTTCGTCATACTGACGGCTCCAGGAAGGTCTGCTGGCCCTACTTGAGAGCAACATCAAAGCCCCAACGGTCAAATGATGTAGTCAGGTTACATTCAATTGACCCCTGGCACTACACAATCTACTTCTACAGTGAGCTTGGATGCTCCGTCTATCTTGCTGTAGTGCTACTTTTTGGAGGGTTAGGGTATGGCTGGATTGAGGTGGCACCTCCATTTCTAGTGAATGACATCAAAACTTGTGTTGTGCTACTTTCGACTTAAATCAACATCCTCTACACATTGGATGAGAACAGAATAATTATGCAGGACTCAATGGCTCAATGATTCCACATGCATGGGACACTAAAAGACAACTGCACTGAAAAACTGCGTGCTCACTGCCTATTGCAAGGCCTTTGGAGCCAGATCATACTGAGGGCTGGTTTTTGACCAACAGTGATGGGATTGGAAGGCTCACATGAGCAAATCTAGCTCACATGGTTGACAGGGGTTATTGCCACAATGATTTATATCACTCCTATCATGGCGGGTGCAAAACAGATACAAATTCCACTGATACTTCTCTTCCCTCTTGAGACTCTTCTCCCTCCACTTCCTTTGATCTGTCTGTTTCTTTCTCTCTGATTGTCCTCCCTCAGACTCTAAGTTGAAGTAAAGAGGAAATAGAATGTCAAATTGTACAAGATAATCAGATATGTTTTCTGTAAGAACAGTGTGCACCTTTAGAGGAACAATCTCATCTTTGTTTTTCACACAACTTATGCAGGTATGAGCCACTTTTTGCGCAGACAATGAGCCATGTAAGAAGCGACAGAAGTAGAGACTTACGAGCCTTGAGAGGAGTACTGTTGGGATCAGGCCGGGGATCAAAGGTGGCCTGAAAGATCGCAAATCCTTTATCTATCTGAACTTCTGCCTTCTTGTCCTCAAGTGTTTGTGTCCCAGTTTCTGCGGTCTTGGAGTTGTCCTACAACATAAGGAGGGGTTCAAATTGGTGAACAGCCTCCAATTAGCTCTTACCCATGAAACAATGTAGCTCCTTTACCTTTGCTCGCAGTAATAAAAGTGCCTTAAGTTGACAATGGTCCTCCAAATATACAAGGAAGAGGCGGCCCTCCTCATTTCACCTATTAGTTTTTGGCTTGGCAAAGGTCTTGCCTATGTTGTTAGTCAAGGTTTTGGTTTTATGAATTTTGTTTCTGGGCATTTGGATGTCCTTTGCAAAGGAAAAAGGACAGCACCAGCAAAAGGAAGAAAGGAGAGGAAAAGGAGCAGATTATGGCCTCAATGGACTCCGCTCCTTGTAGCCTTATTATGGCTGTACACCCCATGTCTGCCTAGGATGGAACAGAAAAGTGGGGAAGTGGGGGGAAAGGGGGTGAAAGGGGGGTGAGAGGAGAGCAGACTGATGCTCTCCACCATTGTTTGAAAGTTCACTCCATCAGTTGAAGCGAAGTTGACTCTAGCTTGCCAGAGAGGGAGAGATAGAAGGAAGGAGAATAAATATTTGTTACGTCCATTGGAAGCGCAACTGGCATAAAGGGATTAGTTCCCCAGTTCCCACCATCACAAACTTGTTATTCCCTTAAGAGTTAGATCGTGTGAATGCCTGGATGCCTAGGCTCTTCCTGGTAGTTTCCATATAAACAGAAATGTTTGATAGAACTACCATACACAGATTGCACAGACAGGGATACAACAACCAAACCTCAAACAATTTCCACTGTTTACCATGGTGTGGAAAAATTTGAGATGGTTGGCTTCCTGCCTTTTATGGCCTAATGAATCACTTCTGATACCTTGGTTTCAAAAACATCCCTGACCTCCCCAAGTAGATTGCTTCTATGCTAAAAGTGAATTTGAATTGTAGGCTCTCCTTGATGTATGGGTGTAACTTGAATGTTGTGACAGAACAAACAGACGTAAGAGACAGCAAGTCCTTTCTTTGATGAGAGAAAGGGCCTCCCTCTCTCACTTGTGAGACAGCAAGAAAGGTTGCAGACATGTCTCATTTATGAATTGTCAATCATAAGAACCATAAACATGGGTGGAGAAAAATCACCTCATAGACTGCCTCTGCTTGCATGGCTGCCTCAGCTGTCAATGCATGGTTTACATGTTCCTCCATTCTTTTCAAGACACTGGATACGTTTACATACGACACAAAACTGTAGTTCAGTACTGCACTGAATTTTTGTCCTCTAATTGTGCTTGACCGATTGAATCCGTCAAACAGAAGTTTGAAGGTTTCTGTTCAATAAGCAGTGTTGGCAGTTGAGAGATGAGAAAGCTAGTTCTAATGATGCTGATAAAGAGGAATGATGATCATGCCGGCCAAAGCTTAGTGTAAACAAGTGTCGGCATCCCATTTGGCATCTCTAGTGTTGATGAGAGTCGTCATCATAATCATCTTCATCATGAAGAGTGTTGATAAGAGTTATCAACATAACTATAACTAATATTAGTTGTAGTAATAACTCAAGTTGTTCGTTAACTCTCGACTAACAAGTACCTCTTATTGTCAATGGGGAGAGGCCATTTCCCTTCAAGATCCAAAATGCAGGCAGTGGGTGTACTCTTGCTGCATCTCTGAATTGGAAACTGACCTTTTATTTTCTGAAAGAGGAACCACTTTCTGAGAGAAACCAACAAAAGCAGACGCCGGCAATCAATCAAATCCCAAAATACAGTGGAAGTCAGCTGCCAAAGAAGCTGGCATGATTCAACCCTCACACAGAACAAACTGTCACGAGTCCAAGCCTTGTGGAAGTCATCCAGCAAGGCACCCTGACCATTGAATCTACAATTCTCAGCAGGAAGGTTGATGGGAGTGCTGGAATAGTTAAGAGTCTGCCCTGACATGGCCCCGAGCCTTTCTTTACCTCAGGGTGCAAAAGGAATCATTCCAAGCAAGGCAACAGGCTGTTTTCAGGGAATTGGATGGGACATGATCTGAGGAATATGCAGATCTATGTTCTGGAACAACCTACAAGTGCACTTGACTATCAGATACAGAAGCTTTTAGACAGGAAATGTGCTGCCATTAAAAGGTTTTTTTTGGCCTCAAACAGCCCACGGAAAGGAGCAGATTCTGTGCACACCTGACTGAAGTCTCATGCTTGCTACTGTGCCCTTTGTCTGGCAACTCCTCATCAGTTTCCCTCAGCTTCCCTATCTCCATCTGCTTATCCACAACACCCCCAGCCCCAACGGAAAAGACTACAATGAGGCCAGTGCTAGCAGATGTGACGCCAACACAGCCACCATAAAGAACTTGTAAGATAGCTCTATTAGACAGTGATGCAGCCTGGGATTACCACTTCTGTTAGTACCCAGCAACAATGCAATGATGACTAGCAAGTTTTGACAACCGGGGGCAGGCCAGGTTTTACTGCTGGTGACCCACCACTTCATACATCCATATACCTCATAAAACCGTTACCATAATGAAGGTAGTCACTAACATGTTCATGAAGATCTAAATTCTACATCATTTGAATAGTTAGGATTAACCAGAAACACTCAAGATGTCCCGGTGTCCAATGTGATATCACACAAACTTTTCAGGAACCTTTATGTCCATCCACTCACCGAGCATTCCTGCTGTTTGAATGCACCTACTGGTCGAAGGCATTAGCCTAATTTGAAACTAGCAGCTTCAGCATGGCCCCGAGTAACCACAAAACTTGCAGATCTCCCCCTAAACCGGCATGCCGAAAAGACAAGCCAGATATCATGCTCAAAGGAGGACTGGCCTTGCAAAGTTTTGCAGCATCGTAGTCCTCAACATCCACTGCTGCACGCTTTTGGAGCTCCAGTTGCTTGATCTGCTCTCCAAGCACCTTCAATCTCTCAATCATCATCTGCCAATCATTTCATCATTAGAGACAGCGAGAGTCTTGAAGGTCCAAATCTTGAGGCCTTTCAATAAGATATACTCATTGGCCAGACACTTCACCTCGTTGAGCATGAAACCATGCAGGCTCTACCATTTTCACCGCTACCGAGAAGCACAAGAGATAATCATAATATTTTAGGAGGATTTCATGCCAACCTCATGTCAGCAGCCATTTTGGACTAAGTGCAGCAAACTACAGAGTACGAAAGGGAAAATGTGCATGTGTGATAGCATGGGCGCTGAAATAAAATGTTGCTTGCCCAAAAAGACGAGACAAGCAATCTGAGGCCTTTCGGCACAGATGAAAACATATACCTTGAGACGCTTGGCCTCATCATAGTCTTCGTCTTTCACTGCAGCATTCTTCTCTTGTTGCAACTGCCACAACCATGATAGAGACTAAAATTTCAAAACCATCAAAACCTGAGATGCTCACCAGGAAACAACCATTCTACTGAAAGTTCGGTCATTGGACAGGCAACTTCCTAGCCTTTTCCACTATCCACCTGAGGAAGCTCTGCCATGTTAATCTTGTTTCAGAACTTGAGTTTGTACTGGGGAATTCTGACAGGCTGTCCCTCTCTTTGGAAGGCAAGCAAGGCTAATTGATCCTCTCTAATCCTGTTTGTTGTATCAAGGTAAGTTATACTACCGGAGTCAGACCTCACAAAGGTAGTTTCTGGTCCCTTTTGTTCCGCGCAAACTGGGCATGGGGTCTACGGCCACAAGGCTACGGCAAGCAAAGTCTTATGAGTACATCTAATCCTGTTTGACTAGGGCCACCAGGCTACGGCAAACAAAGTCTTATGAGTACATTCTAATCCTGTTTGGGAGGCTACGGCAAACAACATCTTATGAGTACACTCTAATCCTGTGGGGCTTCATTGGCATGACAAGGGAGATGCATAGAGTTTTCAGCTGGAAACAGAATTGTCCTCACCACTTAACTTTAAGAAGATATTGGACCCCTTCCCAAAGCCTACAGAAATGTGAAAATGCAAGACTTGGTCCCAGGAGTCTGGATGGAAAAGGCAGGCAGAGATCAGATCTGATTGCTGCTTGTTATGAGCTTAAGACGTCTGCAAGCACATACCATGCAGTTGATGTACTCAGCTCTTCTATCTTGATTAGAGGCTCCATGAAGCACTGGCTAATCTATTAATGCACTCTTCATTGACTCCAAAAACAGATGTTCAGCTCAGTAAAGGACGCCTACGATGGAGGAGTTCATGTTTCTTAGCATGGTTCAAGATGGACACTTGGGTGGGGAAAGCTTGAAGGAGTGGGGAGCATTTTTGGACATACGCGGTGAATACGGTTCGCAGTGAAGGAATCGACAGCTGTCAGATTGGCATCTACATGCCTAGGGCTTAAAACCTGGGTCCTCGTATCCATCGCCTCAGGACTTGATACCTGTTTCCTGGACCCACATAGCTGTTGCTCATTACTAACCATTTGTCGGTTTATTTCCAGAAGTGCAATGTTACCCAAACTCTCCTTCAACAACAAATGAGGCATTTGCCTGCTCTGGCAGTCAGATGTTCGGATATGACGCTAAAGTTCATTTGGACTGACAGGGAGGAGGATGGCCTGTGGTGAAAACTCAGACATGGTGCCCACAGTGCCTTCCTTTCATGGCTTTGTATGTGCCAGAGCACTTGATGGCAGGTGAGTCTTCAATCAGAATTGGAAAGGACATTTATAAATTTGTTTGTGGGTGGGCTGAGTGGGTGTTCTATTTCTAGTGTTTTCTGCTTCTTTTCCTTGCATGGTGTGGCACATAAATCCTTGGCATCTTCTCCAGTAGGCTGTCTGGCAGGGCTACTTATTCATTTGCAAGTAAAGATCTCACTTACCGATGCCCACACCATAGCTGGGTTTCTGAATTCAGCTGACTTCAATCTCCTGACTCACACCTACTAGAGCTCCATCAGAAACAAAACCTAAACTCAAAATTCACTGAACTTCACGGACGTGCGAAAGATATGAAATGAAATTCATAATGTCTGCGGGAAGCTCAAAGAGCTTATGGGACAAAAGAAAATGAAATGAAATGAAATGGTGCTTTATAACGTCCGCGGAAAGTTCATAGAGCTTATGGGACAAATGGAAGGAAGAACATGAGAGAAAATAAAAGAAAGAAATGAAATGAAATGAAATGAAATGAAATGGTGCTTTATAACGTCCACGGAAAGCTCGTAGAGCTTATGGGACAAAATGGAAGAAAACATGAGAGAGGAACAAATCCAGAAACCACAATTAATGTTCTAGCGATTGTCTAAGGGTGAAGGCCTCGTGTAGGTAGGCTGCCACGCATTTTTGATCCTCATAGTGAAAGACATCAGTGAGAGTTTGGGTTCCACTGAATAAACAGTGAAATCTCCCACGGATCTCGTAGAAAGAAACAAGCAAGAGAGAGGGGGACCTCACAAGAAATGAAATGAAATGAAAGGGAACATTATAACGTCCGCAGCAAGCTCAAAGAGCTTATGCGACAATAGGAAAGCAAGAAACAAGAAAGAAAGACAAAGAGCCAGAAGCAGCCCAAAAGCAACTACTGCTCAAGGGATCGCCTAAGGGTCAAAGCTTTGTGCACATAAGCTGCCATGCATTTCTGATCCTCATAATGGAAGACTTCAGTGAGAGATTGGGTTTCACGGAATAGACAGTGGAATCTCCCACGGATCTCATAGTAAAGAGGGCAGTAAAGAAGAAGTGTTCTTCAGTTTCGATACAACGGTTGGGCCCACTGCATGCTGGGCATAGGCGGTCTTCGCGTTGCAAGTTTTCCCATCTACCAGTCTCTATCCGTACATTGTGGGAGCCCACCCAATGCCCTCAGGAGAGAGGGAAATGAAATGAAATGGTAATTTAAAACGTCCACGGAAAGCGGAGTAAAGAAGGCAGAAAGAAGAAAGAAGGGAGAAATGAAATGAAATGGTACTTTATAACGTCCGCGGAAAGATCATAGATCTTATGGGACAAAATGGAAAAATACATGAGAGAGGAAACAAAACCAGAGCAAAAAATTAAACTATTGCTCGAGGGATTGTCTAAGGGTGAAAGCCTTGTGCAAGTAAGCTGCCAAGCATTTCTGATCCTCATAGAAGAAAAAGAAGAATCCACTACAACCACTTGAGACCCAAAGGGCCAATGGAGCCTAGAAATGAAAAGGTACTTTATAACGTCCACGGAAAGCTCATAGGGCTTATGGGACAAAATGGAAACATGAGAGAGGAACAAGTCCAGAAACCACAATTAATGTTGTAGCGAATATCGAAGGGTGAAGGCCTCGTGCAGGTAGGCTGCCAAGCATTTTTTATCCTCATAGTGGAAGACATCAGTGAGAGTTTGGGTTCCACTGAATAAACAGTGGAATCTCCCACGGATCTCGTAGTATAGAGGGCAGTAGCAGAAGAAGTGTTCTTCAGTTTCGATTTCCTGGCTGCGCCCTATGCAAGCTGGACATAGGCGGTCCACAGCAGATTGATGCTTGTGTGAAGGGATTTCTAGAGGATATCTGGAAAACCCGGATTAATTCTATATATGATGGTAAGTCACACTACCAACGTCAGCCCCTGACAGAGGTAGGTTCTGTTCCTTTTGTTCCCGCTCAAACTGGGCGCGGGGTCAATGGCCACAAGGCTACGGCAAACAACGTCTTATGAGTACAATCTATCCGTAGGTTGTGGGAACCCACCCTGAACCGCCCCAATGCCCTCAGGAGGGAAGGAGATAAGGATGCTGAAAGGTAATTTGGTCTCAAGATTCTATTGTCGCGGAGCACCAAGAATGTCTCTCGATAGAAGTGGAGCTTTGTTGTGAGATTGGGTAGCTTCCAAGTTCTCTGGACATGTAATTCCATAAGCTCTCTCCTAATGAGTCTGTTGCGGTCATGTCTGGACGTGATGTCCACCTCATCTGGATTCATTGGTAATAGGAAAGCAGTAAGAAGTCCGTTACGTTGAAATAAACTGTCCACTCGAGCATACCAGGAGTTCCTGAAACCTGCAGCTTTGAGCCTCATAGATGTTGTGAGGGCCCTTGCCACGAGCCCCTTGGGTGGAAGGGCCTGTAATCTATGGAGAAAGATTGTAAGCCGGAAGAGGGCCTCGGATTGCAATGGTACACATGCGAACTCTGCCCCTAGGATCTGAGATGGAGTTGTGCTCCTGGCGCCAAGCATTGCTTGGAGAAAAGATGACTGTAATGGCTCCAAATTCTTTTCCCACCAGGAGACAGGGACACCAGGTGCCCAGAACTCACAACCATAGATGGTAGCAGGGCTGACGACAGTGTCAAACAGCCACTTTTTGGTTGGGGGATGACGCAGATGTATTTGCTTGCATTTGGCCTGAAGGCGGACGGAGGCCGCCTTACCGTTAGTCAATCTGTCCAAGGCAGTGGCTGCAAAGTGAAACTTGGGGGAGTGGATAACCAGACCCAGGTATCGGTATGATTTCACAATCTCAATTTCTTGCTGGTTGAAGATGAATCTACGATCAGCCTGGCCATTGAAGACCATGATCTTGGTCTTGCTAAGATTGACTTGCATCCCATAGTCTTTGCAGAACTGTTCCAAAATTTTGAGATGGCGTTGCAGGAAGACCGGGGATAGTGCCAAAAGGGCAACATCATCTGCGTAGAGGAGATCTGATTGCGTTGGTCCCCCTTCCAATGGTACCCCAACCCCATGGTTTTTTGATATGTAATTCTCCAAAGCGTCAATGTAGATCCCGAACAGGGTAGGTGAAAGGGGGCAGCCCTGTTTGACTCCAATGTTGCTGTGGACCTCGGCTGAGAATTCACCAGCGACATGGACCATGCCAGTGACAATCTCATACATAGAAGAGATGGCACAAAGGATGTCTGGAGGGACTTCCACTCTATGGAGCCGTTGGAAGAGAAGGTCCCGAGGAACTGCATCAAAGGCTTTGTGAAAGTCCACGAAGCAAACATAGACCATTCTTTTGTCATAGCGTGCACTTTCCACCATAACCTGAAGAGTGAAGATGTGGTCAATAGTGGATCTGTTGCGACGGAAACCAGCCTGTCCCTCAGCACAAATGCGAGAGGACTCAGCCCAATCATCCAGTTCCATGGCCACTACTGCCCCAAACAGTTTAGCAAGTACCGAGGACACCATGATAGTACAATAGTTGGTCGGTGCGAGCCTGTCACCGCTCTTGAAGAGTGGGTGGATGATGCTCTTTGTCCACTCTGTGAGAAAGCCCCGTTGCACACCTCATTGAAGAGGTTAGCTATAAAAGGGGTTAAAGTAGGTGCAGCATGCTTGATGAATTCACTCTGAAGTCCTGAAATGTCCACTGCTCTGCCATTTTGCAGCTTCTTGATTGCCTTACTGACATTGGCCGTAGTAAAGAGAGAGAAGTGAAGTGGTTTAGATGTTATAGGAGAGGGAGTTTGGGTTGGGGAATGGTACAAAGACTGTGCATACTCATGCCAGACGTGAATGTCAGTGATTGGGGGAGGGTCTCTATGAGGTTTAAGGAGGGACCAAAAAGAACGAGGAGAAAATCGAACGAGGAGAAAGAAAGAAACTATATAACATCCACAGGGGGGCCGCCAAGGGCTGATGGGACGTTATTTATAAGTCAGTCGAACATTTCACATGCTTGAAAACAACAAAGTAGGAGGAGGTACTTGGGGGTCTGTACAAGGGTTGCAAATCCAGGTTGATTGAGCTGTCCCAAATGTTGCTCGTCAAGGGGGTCACCGGTGATTACGAGGGCCACTAGACCCACCTGCAAATTTGTTAAATTTCTCAGTCAAGGGTATTATAACACACAATTTACTGAAAGACATTTGCTTTCGGTAGAGGGCGGAGTTAGATAGTAGCTTTCGAGACTTACATGTTTGCAGTGAAGTGGGGGAGAGGACTTTGGAGTGTGGGGAGGAAGAAGAGATGAAGAATTTGAGGAAGCAGCCTTCGTTACGGAGAACACAACAGAGAACAGCACGAATAAATTGAAGGCTGAACAGACAATACACTCATCATTGTACACATCAAAGTGCAGACACAAGAAAGCCTCAAAGTGATATCTGATGCTTCAGCCACAAATCTACACAACAACAAAGCCACGGGTCAACATGGACACCTGATTGTAGACATTGAGCTCATTGGTGTAGCAATTATGGAGCACCAGGCGAACAACTGCTGCTGGGGAGTCTACATAAATACTCTTGAGCTCCCTTGCCTGATGCCCACTGCGATCATTGGGATCCAGTGACAAGTATCTGAAGTACAATGAGAAAAAGTTTAAGAGTTTGAAACATGTCTGAACAAAGTAGAATAAAGAGGATGATGCTTGGGTTGTCCAAGGGAAGATAGGGAGGGAGACAATGGAATAAGAAACAAACTATCCACAGACATACACACATTCACTGACAATAAAGCAGAGAGCCTTCAAATGGATTAGACAGAAAAAGCATTATTCATGTGCAGTCAATAGTTGAAAAGACGTGTACAACAAGGAGAAGCAAAGGAAGGTCTACCCAAGGCGCTTCATCTTTCCAACAGCCTGCTCACTATGCACATAAGGTATCATCAAACTCACGAAGACCTCCACCTTTGATGGAATCTGCAACAAGAGCATTTGGATTAGAATGGACAGGAGCTGAAAGAAATTGCCATGACTTCCTTCAAAGGGTTCAGCAACTGAAACTTGCCACATCCTCTGCTGGCAGATAGGGTTCCAAGGAGACATCCATTGGCAATTCATCCTATGAACGTCCGCTTCCGCTGATTCACAATAGTGAAAACCAGAAATCTTACTGCCTCCTAGGCTGCTCTTTGAAAACCTGGGAAGGTGTTCAATGGTGTGTCCTAGCATCCTACATTCTCTGTTACAGGTGACCACTGTATTCAAGCATAACCTGAGATATGAAGGCATTGTAGAGGTAGTAGGGGCCAACTCCTTACCAAAAGGATCAAGATGGCAGAGCAAAAAAAAGACAGACGGGTGAAAGCAGAAAAAACTACCTTGAACTCGTGGCAGAGTATCTGCATGTTGATGATGCGTGATGGCCACTGCAGTTCCAGTACAAGCTCCTGGGGATAAAAGCAGAACCTGCATACGTAGCCAAGGATCAGGCTTCATGTGTCATATGTCAATGCTGGTATGGGGATAATACAGTATTGTGGTTTATCGACTGACCAGAAAACCCTATCTAGGCCAGATTTGTTGCTAGCAAAGTCGAGCCACTGTAAGTGGGTGTGCAAGCCATGCCTGACAGTTTTGCAAATGAAATGACCAGCACCCATAGTGCCCATAAAGTGTACACTAACTGGAATGTCATGCAAACACTGCTGGAGCTGCTGGAGCATTCTGCCAGTCAACATGCTGTTGAACCTAGTAAGATTTCAAATGCTCTTGTTGCTGTACTCAATCTTATCTCCTGTAAATTGCTGGCATGTTGCATGTTGTTAAGTGATATGTGAGCTGTGCTTTGACCAGGGACTAGAGAAGTGATGGAAACATACACCTCACCCCTGGTAGTTCTAGTCACAGATGTGGTGCAATGATTCCTAGAGGTTAGGCAATGAATGTGACGTGCCTGGAGCTTTGCCAACCTCGACCCAACACTCCCTTGTTCAGCTCACTTGCAGGGAAGTCTTCATCCTGCTTCATCCACCAGCAATGAAGCTCCAGCAAGACCAGGAAAAAGTAAAGGAAAATAGGAAGAAAAATTATTAGATCCACTGGAATTCCAAAGGGCCTGTATGGGCCTATGAAGGTCCAAATGAGGTTTACAAAGTGAAGCAGCTCTGAAGAGAGTAAGGGATAAAGGAGAAAACAATCTGTGGGAGAGCGAGAAGAATGCAATTGCCTATCTGCCGTAACACAGAGGGAGAGAAGGGAGAGGGAATCGCTCAGCTTGTCACCGAATCTGTGGATTTCTTGAAGATTTCCACAAACTACATTTCATTAAACAAGTTGCTTCTACTTTACAGTGCTCGAAAGTCACTACTAGTTTGGATGTCATCCTATGCCCAGATTTCTTGCCATACAATTTGGCACCAGTCTTCATTTGAATTGCAATCCTCCACTAAAAGAAGATCAATGTGAAACCAACAACTCAGTTCCGGACATCTTATTAATAGCACAGTGCAACTTCCGAGATGCACCAAAGGCTTAGGATGAGGTTATTATGAGTTTGACATCATCCTATGCCCAGTTTTCTCGCCATACAATTTGGCACAAGTCTTCAATTGAATTGCAATCCTCACTAAAAGAAGATCATTGTGAAACAAGCAACTCAGTTCGGGACATCTTATTAATAGCACAGTGCAGCTTATGAGATGCACCAAAGGCTTAGGATGAGGTTACTGTAACCGCGGAGCATGCAATTAATTGCATATGGTCTTGTGGCTTGGGTGAATCACTTGAGCCCCCATACATTTTCGGCTGAACCAGTGAGCTATGAGTAAGCTAAGCTGACATCTCTCTCTCTCTCTCTACTATAGTTCTTTTCTCTGACTCTGGTTTTCCTATTTTCTCTCATGTTCGTCCTTCCATTTGTCCCATAAGCTCTATGAGCTTTCCGCGGACGTTATAAAGCACCATTTCACTTCATTTCTCTACAAATATTCCCGCTCAAACTGGGCACGGGGTGAATGGCCACAAGGCTACGGCAAACAACGTCTTATGAGTACAATCTCTCTACATATATGTACACAGACTGACTGGCAGTGTTACATTTGTGATTATCATCAATAGATGTTTTTCATATGATGACAGACTTGTACATAGTGCAGCATAAAGTGATATTGCAGAAATTCTGAAGCTGTGAACAAATCAGTGCCTAAGAGACGCCTTGCCCCCACTGGCACATATCACGCATAATTCAAAATCGACACTTTGATCTTCTTGAAGAACAATTTTATATTTATCATCATTTGGTCACAAATATATCTCTTATTAGTCAAACACTCTGATTATCTTGTTGATCGAAAACTTAAGAGGACAGACCATACCTGTCCCGAGCAAGAGACGACATTGAAAGGAATGTGTTTGGCAGCCGAGGAATCCTGGCTGGTCTCTTCTCTGCTGGAGGCTCCGACCATGGATGCTCGTAAAGGGGTTGGATCTCCATTCATAAGTGGCAACCGTTCCATCATGTGCACCACTTTTAATGATCTAATCCGGCATCATTACGTGCAAAGATGGAAAAATCCTGCTTGTTAAAAAGATTGCACGTAGGTTCTCTTTTGCCCTGAAGTCGTTATGCCATTCACCTCTCCTAATCGTAGTGAGCATCTCTCTCTCTCTTCCATATAAGCACACTTCTGATCCGGCCTCAGTGCGTGCATAGTTTTCCTCTTCGTTAAGATCCAGGGAATCGTGTTATTCTATACTGTGTTTTGGAGTAAGACTCTGTAGTATATTCCCCCGTCTCAGATATTTCTCTCCATCATCCTAGTGATACAGTGAAATATATTTCACATGTAATGAAAGTGATAACCCCCTCAAGCATGCGTTGTTTTGATACGAGCTCAAGAGAGTAAATGGCATTTCATCGTTGAAAATTGCATTGCGTTGTATCCTCTCTTCCTACCTACCTCCCACTAGTGTCTGCATTAGAATACTCAAATCATCAGTCGCGGAGATTCATCAGGTTCTTCCAGAGGAGTATTCGGATTCCAGTGCTGAGATCTAGTAAAACCGAATTCCGTTATCTCCTAACTACTGCTTTCTTCCTCACATACACACAACAAACTATCCGCTATGTGTGAAATAAAATTGTCGGATTCCCATCAGATTCCACAGGAATCACACATTGGAAGGCTGAACCAATGGAGTCAGGTCCTCAAAAGATCAGTATGGTTAATCTCAGAGTTCAAACAATGCCTGTACCTCCCCCCCCCTCTCCCTCAGAAATCCTAAATCAGTGCTCCATGAGAAAGGAATGGTGTAATTTCAGTATTGAATCCAGACATCGCTGTCCAATTCAGTTGTACCATCGCCTCCACCATTCTCTCCGCCCCCGGTAAGACACGACTTGTAAATTCACAATGCAAACCGTCAGTGCACGTACTTTTCACTGCACACTCCACAAGAAGATCACCCTCGGCATACTACTCTGCGCAGATCGTTACAGGAGATCCAACAACGACTTGCTAGAAAGTTTTAGGGTGTGCGATCTCCGTCGTTTTCTCCCACCGAGCACACAACGCCATAGAACTCGGAGAGATGTCCTGCCCTTCGGCACGTCACACGTGCCACCCCACATGGCGCCCACGCCACCCCTACTAGGTGACGAACCGTTAGGGCCTAGATCGCCTCCTGTGACAACGGTAATTTCGAAACCTTCCTCTTTTATTTCGACAGTTCTGGATAAGTTCCCATGGACCCTCGTGATTGATTGGTAAGGAAAGAAGACGAAAGTAAAGAGTGGGAAAGTTTTACTGTCGCTGATACATACATCAGTCTTGAGGGCGTTCAACAACATAGCCACAACCACTCCGTAGTCGCAGGAATGCACAGGCTATTTCGCGACCACAGCAGGCTGATATTGTATCATAAGCCTGGAGAGAACTTCCACAACCACTGGCAGGAAACCACAAGCAATTTCGTGACAACAGAAGACTGAAATTAGCTTCAATTTGTGACGTTGTGTTGCTGTTGCGAGCGCAGAATGCGCCACACTCAGCAAGAAACACCATACCATGAAGAGGCAATCTATATCATGCACACAGGCAGGTTCTAGCAAAGCACAGGCAGGTCCTCTTTCCTTCGAATTTATCGACGAGTTTGGGAAAACTTTACTGAGTACGTTGAAGTGTGGCATCACAAGAACTATGAAATTAGGCCCTGTATGGAATACGACTTGACTACCTTACAATGATGAAGTCAGGCCTGAATGACAGGCTTCAGAACGAGGCAGATTAGCATGATGGTTGACCTGTGAAGCTAGGGGTTTGGTCTGTTACAACCAGCGCAGAAAAGGAAATGTCTGCAATTAGATTTGTCAACCAAGGTCATCATCATTCATTGCAGAAAATATGAAGAGATGCAAAGTAGAGATGAACGTGAAGCGAAGTAGTGAGAAAGAGAGAAGCAGACAATGGCACATCTCACGGGTGAAACCAACTTAACCTAATACTTACAAATGTCAAAGACCATCAAGTGATGTAGCCAATAGCACAACATCAGACTTTACCACGCATGTTCGTCTTAATGCTTCCGAAAATGCAGAAAACATGACAGTCACTCGACATTGCTGGTGTTATACATAACCAGAATTAGAAACCTCGGCATTTTATTCTGGCAGAAGAACGCATCAAGGTCTTGAAAGACAGAATCAAATCAACAAGGCAATAGGGGCCTGTTGCCGCCACAGTTAAGTGGCACGGTGCATCACAAAAACATCGTCATCCAACTCCAAGGCCTGGTCCTCATACAACAACCTTTGAGGTCAAGGTGAAGATGGTCTGGATCTACATTCTCGGATCAGAGCGAGTGCCATGAGTCATGACTGGGATCTTCATCTCTTGCGAAGATCTACTTTCCACCGAACAGATACCCCAAAGATGACCCTCCACCAGGGGCACTGTGTACCTTCGTTGAGGGGCGATCCGTGATGAAGTTGCCCGTATTCTGGCCATCGGCCCGGTGATAGTTGTTGGAGTTCCTCCCCAATCTGGATTGCCCCATGTTCAGAGACGTCCCCCGATCCTCTCCCTTATCGGCTGCTGGCGGGGCCACCGGAGGTTTCTCCTCCGTTGAAGCACTTGTCGCAAGACCTGCAGGGCGCTGTTCAGCAGCAGGCTGCTGGCTCCCGGCGTGATGAGCAGCACTTCGCGCAGGCTTAGCTGGTGGAGGATCACCTCCAAACAGATATCCCAACGAACTCGACCCGCCACCGCTGCTCGCCCCACCACGCACCATTCTGTAAGAGATCTGTACAAAGATAAGCAAACAGATTCTTGAAACCAACCCCCCTCCACGCAAACCTCACAGATCTTCTTACTACAGAAAAATGAGAAGCTCTCTCCTCCACAGTGTATCGGTAGAGTTACAGGAAGGAGAAAGCCAGAGAGGCTAAGTGCAATGTTCTCACAGAGGCACAATGTAGGTACCAGGTACGCCTTCGCAGACAGACAGACAGCTGGGTGAAAGACGAGACAGTGAGGCAGAGCTGCAAGCCAAGCCCGAGTACTGGTGAGTTAGGTTAACCAATACATCTCACTAACCCTTGTTGTTTTTACTAATCCAACCGACTCAACGGTGTCTCGTAACTTACTGTACACATTTTATTTTTATTTTTTCAGAACAGGGGACAAGGGCCCCGGGGAATTTTATTAATAAGAAAAGGAAGATAATAGGAATAATGTAAGAACTTAATGCAAGCGCGTCAGGACGGTCCAGCCCTGACACCCGTACCGCCGGTTCTTCGCCTCCGGCAGACATCGAAAGGCAGCCGGCTGGGCTCGGTCAATCCCTCCCCACCCCCCGCCCTCATCCCATCGGCGTCGTCACCCCAGGCGCGTCGTCGCCCCTGCGTCGTCGTTCTGCGACACCAGTCCGCCGCTTCCAGCAGTCCACCAGTTCCCTGTAACCCCCGCCCCGGGTTCAACCATCACCCCCATGTAACCCTCTGTAACTCCGCCGAGTGTAACCCACACCACCGTGTAACCCTCTGTAACCCTATAACCCCATGACCCTCTGTAACCCTCACCACCATGTAACCCTCTGTAATCCATGTAACCCTCTATAACACCGCAGAGTGTAACCCCCACCCCTATGTAACCCTCACTACATGTAACCCTCTGTAACCCATGTAACCCTCTATAAACACTGCAGAGTGTCACCCCCACCCCTATGTAACCCTCACTACATGTAACCCTCTGTAACACTTTGCAACCCATGTAACCCTATGTAACCCTCTGTAATCCATGTAACCCTCTGTAACACCGTAGAGTGTAACCCTCACTCCCTGTAACCCTCTATAACCCTTTGTAACCCATGTAATCCTCTGTGACACTCTGTAACCCATGTAACCCTCTGTGACCCTCTGTAACCCATGTAACCCTCTGTGACCCTTTGTAACCCTCACCACCATGTAACCCTCTGTAACACCGCAGAGTGTCACCCTCACCCTATATGTAACCCTCACTCCATGTAACCCTCTCTGACCCTCTGTAACCCTCCCCACCACATGACCCTTTGTAACCCATTTGTAACCCCTGTGACCCTCTATATCCCTCACCAGGTGTAACCCTTACCACCATGTAACCCTCTGTAACACCGCAGAGTGTCACCCTCGCCACCATGTAACCCTCACTCTATGTAACCCTCACAAACCTTCTAAGGCTCTGTAACCCATGTAACCCTCTGTAACACCGCAGAGTGTCGCCCTCAACCCTTATGTAACCCTCACTCCATGTAACCCTCTATGACCCTTTGTAACCCTCACCACCATGTAACCCTCTGTAACACCGCAGAGTGTCACCCTCACCCCTATGTAACCCTCATTCCATGTAACCCTCTCTGACCCTCTGTAACCCATGTAACCCTCTGTGACCCTCTATATCCCTCACCAGGTGTAACCCTTACCACCATGTAACCCTCTGTAACACCGCAGAGTGTCACCCTCTCCACCATGTAACCCTCCGTAACCCTCACAAACCCTCTGTGACACCGCAGAGTGTCACCCTCATCCCATGTAACCCTCACTCCATGTAACCCTCACAAACCCTCTCTGGCTCTGTAACCCAATGTAACCCTCTGTAACACCGCAGAGTGTGTCGCCCTCACCCTTATGTAACCTCACTCCATGTAACCCTCTGTGACCCTTTGCAAACCTCACCACCATGTAACCCTCTGTAACACCGCAGAATGTCACCCTCACCCCTATGTAATCCTCACTCCATGTAACCCTCTCTGATCCTCTATAACCCTCTGTAACCCATGTAACCCTCTGTGACCCTCTATATCCCTCACTAGGTGTAACCTTACCATCATGTAACCTCTGCTGTAACACCGCATAGTGTCACCCCATTCCCTATGCATCCTCACTCCTTGTAACCCATGTAATCCTCTGTGACCCTATGTAACCGTGTAACCCTCTGTGACCATGTGTAACCCATGAAACCCTCACTCCATGTAACCCTCTGTGACCTCTATCTATAACCTCTCACCAGGGTGTACCTTCACCACCATGTAACCCTCAGTAACCCTCTGTAACACCGTAGAGTGTCACCCTCACCCCTGTGTAACCTCACTTCATGTAACCCTCTGTGACCCTTTGTGACCCTCTGTAACCCTCACCAGGTGTAACCCTCACCACCATGTAATCCTCCGTAACCCGTTTATCCCTCTGTAACACCGCTGAGTGTCACCCTCACTCCATGTAACCCTCCCATGTAACCCTATGTCACCCTTTGTAACACCATGTAACCCCATGACCCTCTGTAACCCTTTGTAACATGTAACCCTCTGACTTCAGCCTTTAGCTCCGCCTCGTGTAACCCTCATTGTGCAACTCTCACATTGTAACCCACCATGTAACCCTGATACTGTATCAATCCCCTCCGTGTAACCCCCGATTGGGTCACTCATAGCTCGTGTCACCCCGGATCATTATCCCCAACGCATGTCACCCCTGTTCGTGTAGCCCCTTGGTGCCGGCAAAAATTGGCGGGCTCCAAGAGGTGTCAGATATTTTGAATTCAAACCTGGGTTACACGATTCGGTGACATCAACACCCACGTGTAACTCCATCATCGCTCGTCATTTTCACCGGGTGCGTAGACGAGTGCAGTCCCGAGGGCTCCCGCTGCGTTGCCCGCGTGTGTTATCGATTTGTACTGTATGGTGGTACTGTTGCTTGCTAATGGCATGTGCTGCCGCGAAGGTGCTAGACGAGGAACGCAAAGCAGCATTAGAATCAAATGGTTTGAAGATAGGCGGGAGGAGGGAGAACTCTGTCATTTGCAGCATTTGGTATCTCATTTGAAATGCATCCTCCAGCTGCCCATAGACGGGCTTTTCAATCACACAAACCTCCGTTGGATACGCCAGGTTTCCCAGGAAAGGGAAACGGATATCCATCGAAGTAGCTGTCATTCCATGGTCTAGCCTTCTGATTTTCTGGAGGGGAGGAGAAAGGAGGACCAGTGGATGGGAAGACCCAATTTTATCTTTCACAGATGCGAATTTTACCGTACAGTGATGTTGTCAGATTTGACAACACCGCGTGTGCAAAAGGTTACCGTCAGTGGCATAAGTAAGTCAACTTATGAGGGTTGTATAACATATCCCGCCCCGCCCACTTCTTTTTTGCTGGCCTAGCACAAGTCGTCGTATATGGCGATAACCCTCCTCGCTTTATATGCTTTTTGCAGGTACCACTGCTGCTACGGCCCGATAGATAGGCGACGGACCCGCCGATTGTGAAAGAGAAAGAAAACCGATAGCAGCCTCCGATAATCAACAAACCAGTCATACGCGAATCAGACGTTAAAGCAGCGGATTTCGGAGAGTCATACAAACGGGGTGGTTGTACGTGTAGCTTCAAAGTTGGCCAGTGTTTTCTAGATTCAGAGTTGGCAGTTGATCATCGCATACTTTCAAGAAATAGCATGTGGATGCAAAAGGAAAGCCATGTCTGGTTCAGCTGACCCTCTCTTCCTATTTCTCGCGATTCGTGACCATGCCCCTCGTTCTTTAGCCAGAAGATATGAAACGTGGTGGACGCGATAGTCTTCGCAGTGGCCTTATCTCCAGCTATGATTATGACACAACACACTCCACAGTTCCAGGAAGCTTGTGCGTGTCTCAGCCAGCATGGCATTGGAGTCAGCTTTATTGTTTATTGTTCGAGTACGATCGTGAGATAAAACATTGCCGGACACGCTGCGATTGAGAGTTACAAAAAAACATCCAGATGATGCATCAAAGTGTACGTATGTGGGTCGATAGCAATCCTGAAAGCGTCTTCTTCTTACATGAAGAGACATGCCGCCAGTGCGGGTGGTGGGTGATTTGAAGTTCGTAATTGGAATACAAACGGAGTGGCAAAAAAACAAGAAAAATGATCGACCTGGGACACAACCGTGTGGTATCGTGCGATTGCAACATTTGGGAACCAACGAATAAAAAATAAGGTATTCGTGTCACGCTTTTCCCTTTCATTGCGTTCTGAAATGTGAGTGCCATGCAACTGTTGCCAATATATAACACTCACCTTATTAATTTTTGTACCATTGCGACATTGCAGTTCCCAATGTATACCATGATGGTGTTCAACGAATGGCTCAACGGCATAATGTGGCTTATATTATATCAGCGAACACAAAACGAACTGACCTGAGCCCCTGGATTGAAACGTCTTCGCGACCGATCTTCAGAGCAAAACCAGATTGGAGGACCAAATGCTTTGGTTGTCGTCGATGCAGATGCAGAAATCATATCGCTATGTCAGGTACCTGGCTAGAAGTTACCAATGTTCTGAGTCACACAGTAATTCACACACACTGTGCATGCACGAGGGGTTTCATGTGATCGGGCTACACTGCTGCTAGTTTACACTGAGAATCAC
Organism: Takakia lepidozioides; assembly: GCA_030704615.1. NCBI lineage: Eukaryota > Viridiplantae > Streptophyta > Takakiopsida > Takakiales > Takakiaceae > Takakia > Takakia lepidozioides. The sequence goes on from CM060731.1 coordinate 46,106,340, forward strand.
AGTAAGAGTTAAAAATCTGCCCAGTTACAGAGGGGGTGCATTGCTGCCCTGTAACACTTGGAGTTACACTGTCAGTTGCTTGAGGGGTACATGAATTGAGTTTGCAGTGCTGTCTGTTACACTGAGGGTTACACTATCAGTGTAGACGATGGTTATACTGCCTTGAGTTGGACGGAGGGTTACACTGCTGTGAGTTAGACCGAGGGTTACACTGCTATGAGGTAGAACAGGGTTACACTGTGAGTTACACTGGGAGTTACACGACGTGTCATCCGCAAGTCCTGCATGGATTAGGTTGCACTGCTATAGCCTGTGAGTTACACTGGGCAGCATCGCAGAGGGTTGTATGGGTTGTTGGGTCGCTCTGAGGTTACACGGTTGTAACACGGATTGCGTTACAGCGCTCGAGGGGTTATATGGTTGGGTTACACTGCTGTGAGTTTCACTGATAGTTACATGACCAGATGCACAAGGGGGTTACATGAGTACACTACTAAGTGTGACACTTTGACGAGTTACACTTCTACGAGTTACCACTGCGAAAGAGTTCCTCTGATAAGAGTTACACTGAAAGAGTTACATGATGGATTGGGTGGCATGATATGTGTGTGCGTGTAGGGAATCGTTTGGGACGTAGCGATATTCTACGCCTTGGAATGTTCGCCGCGCTTGGCTGAAACATTCGTGGCGTAAGATGCCCGATCCATACACTCGCAATGCTGTCTTGAAAAGCTTGGCGACGTAATGTACGGCATTAACGCTGTGTGTGGGAGTCACCCAGAAGAGTGGGGCGCTGGAGCGACTGGAAGATTTGAATTATTCATATCCGCTTGCGCGTGACTTCCTACATTCCATTAGAATGGATGGGGTCCAAAACTGAGCATGTGATCACGGGGCTCGTTATATCCCCACGCAAGTCAGGATTACTAATGCCGCAATTGAATCTTGGCACGGAAATTTGAAGGCTCGTTTCGCCGGCGGAAAGCAAAGGCTTGATTTTTGGCAGGAGAATCGATTGGCTAATCAGCGACAACTCGTGGTGTCTGTTGTTTCAACCCACTATTGTAGAGTATAGAGAGTAACTGAAATCGAAAAGGCTTCAAAAGGAAAATGTACGACAGAGGAGGAATTTATCAGTAATGTTGTTTGGACTGCAAGGATGGATCCCTGATGTCATGTTCACTTGCCCACTGTTCCTGGTCGTCCCCGGCAATTGCGGATAGTGTTCAAAACGGCCGGTCGAAGCTAAACAATCTATGCACCTGCGACCACCTGGGTTGTTGCGATTGTCCATGGGCTTGGAAGGGTAACTTGTGCAAACATCAAATCCGCGTTCTTCAATTGATTGTTGAAGCAAATCTGAAGGAAGGGCTTATTGTGAAGCTCTGTGGCACAAAGCTCGGGACATTCATGGAGGTCTTCACATGTTGATGAAATCGGAACTTCCAGATGCAGAGGAGGAAGTTGTGAATTAGCAGAGCCTACGGAGTGCTCAGCATCATCCCAGCGTGGTCGGCAGGAGCCATCGGATGTTTCATCAATTGAATCTGAGATGAAGTCCCTGTCGCTTCTTGGCAATGAGAGTGAAACAATGCGCAAACATTGCTTGCCGAGCTTCGTTGTGTGTGGGAGGCTGTCACTTTACAAGTTAGAATCGACAAAGGTCTCTTGCACCCTCTTCAAGCGTTCCATTCATAAAAAAATGATGATGGAAACAAAGTCCCTTGCCAGAAAGTAGATTTTGTAGACCGGTTCCGTAGTAAGTGACCATTGAGTCCATTGGCAATGACACTTTTTTGTGATCACCAAGTTTAATATGAAGTACATGTTGTTCATGGGTTGTTATTCACTTTGCCATTCATCCCACATTCAACCTATGTAACCCACTCAATGGGACACCCATGGGCCGGGGGGGGTACCGTGGGTGACACACGCGAAGGGTTCCACCGTCTGGGGTTCATAACGTAACATAGTTCTTATTAGGGTAACTCGCATCTGTGGTACTCCACACAGTTTAACACAGATGAGTGTGAACCTCTTCAGTGTAACTCCAAGTGTAACTGCAATGTAACTATCAACAGTGTAACCCAGTATGTAACCCATAGAATATTGCTGTCAGTGGTGTGTAACGATGAGAATTATAAGTCGATGATTACAATGTGACTACAGGGTCTTGGTTAGTCTGCCGGGGTTAACTGACCCTTCAATACAGAGTGGGAAGATGCTGAAGTCGAGCACCTTTAGTCACCAACACTAGCCCCTGTATGTGTAACCCCTCTATGTGTAACCCAATTTGTGTGTAACCCATGGACGTGTAATCCATGAGAAAGATAATCATTCCGTTCAACCTATGTTATGGACCGTGTAGCCCTCCGGAGTGTAACTGGTTGTTGTGTAACCCCAAGAAGTATGTATCCCGACCACATGTACCCCCATTGATGTCACCCATCGCATGTAACCCATTGTACAATTGGGGGTGCACGCTATAAAACCCCGATGCTACATCACCCATCTTATGTATCCCCACGACACGTAGCACTTGTATAGGCTACCTGCCCACTTTCATGTGCACAGTGTAACTTAGAACTGTGTAACCCTCTTGAGTGAGTGGACCCAAAGTGTTGTAACTCCAAGAAGTATGCAGCCCGACCAGATGTTACCCCCACACTATTGTGACCCCATCGTATGTAACCCATTGTACAGCCCTCATGTATGTAACCCCATGTAGTATAAATCTGAGAACTTCAGTTCACAAACACTTCAGTGCGAAAAAAAATAAAAATAAACAAATGCGCATAGTCGAGGTGGGGTTACATGCCACGAAGTATACTATTTCAGCAACGTGACCCTGACATAGCCAGGAAGGCCCAACCATGTAACCCTAGGCCCATGGTATGTAACCCATAAGTGTAACCCACGTTGTGAGACCCGGCATGGTGTAACCCATCACTTATGTGTGAACCCCACAGAGTGTAAGCCCATTGCCCCGGGGCCAAAGGTGTACCCAAGTACTTGTCTATGATTCCACTCATGTAACCTTATAAGGTGTAACCCCATGTAAGCCCATGCATGAAACCCAAACTGTGAAGTGTACGAAAACAAACCACATAGAAGCAAAAATGCATCAAGAGACGTTATTTATTTCTTTGGCCATCTGACCAAGTCTTTGTCCATCTCGTCACACAGCCAACTAATCATATGAGTACGGGAAGCTATCATGGTTGACTCGTTGAACCAACTTGCAGTAAACGCCCGCCTATGACGGGTTCGATCTTCTGTGGTTTTCACATTGAACTTCCACTCAAAGTAAAATTGCACAAAAACAAAGTGCATAATAGCGCTCCCAACAGCTCCGTTGCTGGGGGACATGGCCTCAAACCATTCCATCCTCTCCATGACGTAACTGAAGTCATCGATCCAGGCATGAAATCAAAGAACGCTATGGCAAAATTTCGCAAAATTCCTTCAATGAGTTTGGGTCGGGCAATGGTTTTATGGGAGTCCAAATGTACTATCCGACCTCGGCGCTCTAAAACAGCAACACTCCAGTGATCACTGCAACACAAACAAAGCCGTTACGTCAGAATAGAAAAAAACATCTCCAATGAAACCCATTGTGGTTGTAACCCAGTAGTGTAACCCTTTGTACTGCTAACTCTAAACGGTGTTAAACAACTAGTCAGCAGTCACTAGTGCAACTCAGTCTAGAATAGAGGAGTGTAACCCAACATGCTCAGTCAACGCTGAAATTACTTACTCGAAGACAATAGGGATGACAACCACGTCACAAGATCTCGATTCTTTGTGAACACCATCCCTCGGGCATCCTGAGTGTACCATCCTTGCACCAACCCGAATAGCGTCTGCAGATCGTTACCATTGGTACGCATGACATGCCATTGGAAAGGAGCACAGATGACAAACGCAGGTGCGATAGCCTTAAACAATTGGCCTCCAGAAGTTGTTGTAACCCGAGAGCAATGCATCTGTGACAGTTGCTCTTATTTTTATACATCGCTCAAAATCTGTCTCTTCCAAGTAAAACTGTAACGGACTAGAAGCCAGGAAGGCATCGTCATAATAAAACTTCACTTCGGGCGCCCCAGGAGGTCCGACACCATTCTGAACTTTGTCAAGTACCGTTGTTTTAGTCCTGCACAACAAACCGCACATTACGAACATTACGATGCATCATACAAGAGTTATAATCAATATTCAAAATCAGAGAGGATCAAAGTACAATGAGGTACCTCGAACGCTCCCCGCAAATGCTTGGCAAGGACCTCTTGCTGCTGGACAACGTCAAACGCAGAGACTCCTGCACTTTTTGGCCTTCGGTTTGGTTTCGCTGTTTTTTGGGTGCGACAAGAACATATTAATCTTGTCAGCGCTAGGGGGTTCAGCCAACCGCTTTCTTTGAGCAGGCAGGCCGTTTTTTGACCTCCTGGGATTCTCTGCAACCCTGACAATGCCGCCGGGTAGGGGGAATTTCTGAGCCAGAGGTGCCTTGTTCTGAGTTTGTTGCAAGTGCTGAAGACTGCACTTCCTTGTCTAAGACGTGCTGGGGAGGTGATTGACCAAGGCAGAAGTGTCACAGCTCACCTCCTCGGTGCTACCCTGTCGGTGTCACCCTTCTGTTCAAACCCCTTGTCAGAGTCACGCTTCTTAGTGTCACCCTTCTCTTCGGCTACCTCCTCAGTGTCACGATTCTCAGTGTCCCTTCTTCGGCTTCCTTCTCAATGTAACCCTTCTTCTTCGGCTACCTCCTCAGTGTCACTCTTCTTAGTGTCACCCTTTCTCTTCGGCTACCTCCTCAGAGTCACGATCTCAGTGTCACCCTTCTCTCCGGCACCTTCTCAGTGTCACTGGTCTCAGTGTCACCCTTCTCTTTGGCCGCATTAACAGTGTCACTCTTCACAGTGTCACCCTTCTCATTCACAGTGTCACCCTCAGGTGCAGTGTAACCCTCGGTTTCAGGGCATCCTCCCTTGTGCAGTGTCACCCTGCGCATCAATGGGACCCACGAAGGCTGGGTCATTCTGAGAGAGGTTGACCACATGATCCTGACAATACTTACATTGCTGCATCGAGGGTTCAAAACCAGCATCTCCAGATTCAAAAGTCATACACAGACTCTGGGTCGAGCGGGTCCCTGATTCTTCGATTAAGACCTTCAAAGAAAATGACTGGGGCTGCGGACAAAGAGGTTCGCACTTGGTGTTCCACCTTGATGTATCATCTTCAGTATCAGTATCAGAATTCATGGGCAAATCCCGCGTCAAGTCTGCTAGGTTCACCCCTAAGTGCAGCTGGGTTGAGTACAATTCACCAACCTGCGACAAAGATACAACGGCAGATTGACTTGGAATGATGTCATCGTCATGTACATCGTCGCTCTGCGGGGCGGGGAAATTGGCCCATCGCTCGTCTGCGCGCCCCCTGCGCCCCCTGCATCGCATTGTGGAGGGGCCCCATACACAACTTCGTGAAGCTCACGTTGAGCCTCGAAAAAGGTTTTTGAACGCATTGGCGACTTGATTGGTCATGAGCTCGGACTCATCTGCATCGGGGAAAAGACAAAGGTTTTTAGTCGTGGAACGAGGTTTGAAAGTGCAAGGGTTACACTATGTAAGGTTACACTGACTAGGACAAGACAGTGGTTCGGATTACACGATGTGGGTTACACCACCCTGTTAGAGACAGTAGTTTGCAATGGGTTACACTACCATGGGTTACACTACTGAGATTACACAACGAGAGGGTAACAAATCTAGGGTAACACAACGAGGGGTACCATTAGGGGTACACTGATTACAGGGTTACATACTCCGAGGGTTACACTGATTACAGGGTTACACACAGCGAGGGGTACATGAGTACAAGGTTCCACATAGCGAGGGTACACTGATTACAGGGTTACACACAACGAGGGTTACACTGAGTTACAAGGTTCCACATAGCAAGGGTTACAATGATTACAAGATTACACACAAAGGGGTTACACGACAAGAGGGGTGACAGTGGATGGAGTAACACTTACAGAGATACCGGCACTACAGACCCAAGGTCTCTCATATACTGGATGCCCAAACGCGCATTGAAGTCCATTTTTGTTGGTGATTCGCTGAAGAGGCCACAACACCAAAGCTGGATAAACGATTCTCTCTATTGGATCGTAAAGTGATGGGCGACGCGACGACGGCTTGCCTTGCAAAACTGTATAGCTCCGTTGATCTTAATTGACCGGTCACCCCACTCTTCTGTATCAAACTCGATCTTAAGTCTTCGAGCTCAGAATCCAAGGTCGCAATTCCGTCACCAGGTTGTGCAAAGTACATCAGACTAAAGCCGTAATACTCATCGACCAGGTCCTTACCTTTGAGGCCGTAAGAGCACTTTCCAGAAGTTCACTCGTGAACCCCAACCTGGGATGCATTTGGGAAACTGACCTGCCATGATTTCTTACATCGTTGTGGGCCAGAATTCTCAAAAGGAGTGGTGGTGGTCCAATGTGCGGTTTGGTGAGATTCTCCATTTGACTGATCAATCCTTCGGCAAAACCACGAGTGAATTCCAACGGATCTGGAAACAACCAAACCTTGATTCCATCTACAGTAATAGTGATGACAAGAGGATTTGAAGTTCTGGCATCGTCAGGTCGGTATTGCCAACAGCTAGTTCGTCCATCGTGTCATCATCATGTGAGGCTTGGCTCTCTCGATGGACTCGTGTAAGTCTCCCACCTTTTTTCTTTTTCTGCTTTGGCATGTCAGGATGCCCAATGCTCTCTAAATACTCCTTCACCGATTCAATTCCTCTATCATTAACGGACCATGATCCGGCTGGGCAGTAAACGCCTTGTGGGAGCAACAACACTGTCCATATCATCGCTTCTAAGATGATATCGAGCTCCCTGCGCAATACAGCGTGAGGGGGTTACACCAGAGAAAAGGGTTACAGCACGAGGGGTTACACATGAAAATGGGTTACAAACAAGATGGGCTACACGGGGTTACACAGAGGTGGGTTACACACCATAGGGGTTTTTAAAAAGGGTCCTCTGTAGGTGGGTTACACGCCACAGGAGAGACAGGGGGGGTAACACAGGGGTTACATGGATAGACAACAGCCCAAAATTTGAAAAACAGGAGAAAATGGCAGGGAATCCAACTTGATTGTCTGTCGATAGAACCCAACTTGATTTTGCAGTTGTCGCATGGACTGCGCCCTGCCTCGCGCAACAAATTCTTGAATGCTGCCAAAACCCCTTCAAATCATTGGAATGACAGGAAATGGGAACTGCAGACAGAATAAGGCCATGCGCGCAGCAGAAGATTGATCCTGGAGTTCGCTTTCGCAAGATGAACCTTGAGCTCCGGTTTTCCCCGGTTTCCAATGTTGATTTTCTTTGCAATAGGGATAGGTAGAGGCGGGCTCAATCGCCGCTTGTCTCTCTCGTTAGAAACCTGCCGAATAGAAGGACCAGGGACAGAAACAGCAGGAGCATCAGAAGATGGAACCTCTGTAGCAGAAATAGCCGAAGAAGGTACAACAGCAGGCACTTCAATAGGATCTGCAATCTCACCCTATTTTGCAGAATCCATGCATGATATGCATCAACAGAAGAAGCTGGAACAGAATTCATTCACATTTTCAACAGCCATGGCATGCTTGAGCTCCGCATTAGGAAACGGTTTTGTTCCTTTCGGTCTGGCCATACATGCGGCCATTCCATCGACAATATGCCGATTCAATCTGCTCTTATCTACCTTTACTGCCCCACAATAAAGACATTTGAACTTAGGCCGGCCCTTTGCTCCCTCCACCTTGGCCTCTCTACACCTGGTGTGGCAGTACGCGATCATTGTAGCATGCTCATGCTCAGTGTACCAGAAGCGAACTCGTTCGCCATCCCTTTTCAAGTGATCAAATGGAATAGTAGCCTCTCCAGGGAACAAATAACAATCAGCCATGACAAAAGAAAAAACTGACAGAAGAGAAGAGAAGAGCAAGAGCAAGAAAAGACAAGACAAGAAAAGACCAAGACCAAGAGAATTCCGAAGAACGCACAACATGGAGCACGCACAGCAAGGAGTGCAGGAAGAATAGGAAAGGCTGCGAGAAGGGGAAAACTGAACAATGATCAAAGAACGAAGAACGAAGCTAGCTAGATGTCACCCGTAAGGCACGTCGGTTAAGCGAAAGACGGCGGTTCATTAAAATCTGGCGGCTTGCAATCAATTATATCCGCACTGACTCACACGTGTATGAGTTGCAATCCCGGTGTCACCCGGAATAGCGGAGTGTAACCCGTAACCCTACTCTTGTGAGCGCGACAAACCGGCCGTTACCGCATGCCAGGCACGTCAAGTGTAAACCTCCGTCAGGTACCCACATATGATGTAACCCTTCGTCACAACCTCATGTGCCCCTAGTCTATGTGACCCCCGAACACAACATCGATGTAACCCTGTCATATCAAACCATTAGTATGCAACCTCCAGGTAAACATGGTCAATGTAACGCCCCACCCATGTAACCCTAGCCTATGTGGCTCCGCGAGCGCAACATCCACGTAACCCATCAAACATGTCAACCCCATCTAAACTTCCATTACTAAAACGTCTACCAAGCCAGCATGTATTGAGAAAGAAAACACCGTGTAACCCCCTGTGTGTAACCATAGCACACGTGAGGTAGTCTTATAAACCATCAGACATGTAACCGGTTGACAGTGCTTGCAAAACACGCATGATTCGATACGTATTGCATCCATAATTAGCGATGAGTAGGCTGCCCCGACTGGTGTGTGAACAAAAGATACACGAGAGGAGAATGAATGGGCACCCCGTCAAATGAGCGGCTGCTTGCATGGCTAGACGCGAAAGAAACAAAACTTTTCCTAATGCGGATCTTAGGAATACCATAGCCATCGGGGGACGGTGACAAAACAACAAAATGACATTGACAAAGAAAAAGAAAAAGAATAGAGACAACCGTATCAATCGTAGAGAAAACCGTAGTAATAGATTTGACGGATCGTGGCACGGAAAGCGTTGTCTTGTATGTTGCTGGGATGACGATACTGAACTGAATGAACTACAAATCTTTCGCATTGATGTGTGAAGCCGATTGGGCGCCATGGGAATTGTAGAAAGCTGATGCCCCAAAGCAAAAAAACGAGCGAGCTAGGAATCTGAAAAATGGATGGAGAGAGCAAATTAGGGTTTCGGCCTCTATTTAAACCTCCATTCGGCCGTCGGATAGTTTACACGTGTATGATGTATTCGAGGCGGTGTGTTACAGAGGGTTAATAGGTTACAGAGGGTTCAATGGTGGTGAGGGTTACAAAGGGTCACAGAGGGTTACATGGGTTATAGAGGATTACATGGAGTGAGGGTTACATAAGGGGTGAGGGCGACACTCTGCGGTGTTACAGAGGGTTACATGGGTTACAGAGCCTTAGAGGGTTTGTGAGGGTTACATGGTGGCGAGGGTGACACTCTACGGTGTTACAGAGGGTTACATGGTGGTAAGGGTTACACCTGGTGAGGGATATAGAGGGTCACAGAGGGTTACATGGTGGTGAGGGTTACAGAGGGTCAGAGAGGGTTACATGGAATGAGGGTTACATAGGGGTGAGGGTGACACTCTGCGTGTTGTTACGAGGGTTACATGGTGGTGAGGGTTACAAAAGGGTCATAGAGGGTTACATGGGTTACAGAGGGTTACATGGAGTGAGGTTACATAAGGGGTGAGGGTGACACTCTGCGGTGTACAGGAGGGGTTACATGGGTTACAGAGCCACAGAGGGTTACATGGAGTGAGGGTTACATGGGATGAGGGTGACACTCTGCGGTGTCACAGAGGGTTTGTGAGGGTTACGGAGGGTTACATGGTGGCGAGGGTGACACTCTGCGGTGTTACAGAGGGTTACATGGTGATAAGGGTTACACCTGGTGAGGGATATAGAGGGTCACAGAGGGTTACATGGGTTACAGAGGGTTACATGGTGGTGATGGTTACAGAGGGTCAGAGAGGGTTACATGGAATGAGGAGGTTACATAGGGGTGATGGTGACACTCTACGTGTTACAGAGGGTTACATGGTGGTGAGGGTTACAAAGGGTCACAGAGGGTTACATGGAGTGAGGGTTACATAAGGGTGAGGGCGACACCTGCGGTGTTACAGAGGGTTACATGGTGGTGAGGGTTACAAAGGGTCACAGAGGGTTACATGGATTACAGAGGGTCACAGAGGATTACATGGATTACAAAGGGTTACTGAGGGTTACATGGAGTGAGGGTTACACTCTGCGGTGTTACAAAGGGTTACATGGGTTACAGAGGGTTACATAGGGTTACATGGGTTGCAAAGTGTACAGAGGGTTACATGTAGTGAGGGTTACATAGGGGTGTGGGGGTGACACTCTGCGGTGTTATAGAGGGTTACATGGGTTACAGAGGGTTACATGTAGTGAGGGTTACATAGGGGTGGGGTGGGGTGACACTCTGCGGTGTTATAGAGGGTTACAGATTACATGGTGGTGAGGGTTACAGAGGGTCATGGGGTTATATGGGTTACAGAGGGTTACATGGGGGTGGTTGTGGCTTACACTCGGCGGAGTTACAGAGGGTTACATGGGGGTGATGGTTGTTGAACCGGGGCGGGGGTTATAGGGAACTGGCGGACTGCTGGAAGCGACGGACTGGTGTCGCAGAACGACGACACGCCTGGCCGACGACGCCGATGGGATGAGGGCGGGGGTGGGGAGGGATTGACCGAGCCCAGCCGGCTGCCTTTCGATGTCTGCCGGAGGCGAAGAACCGGCGGTACGGGTGTCAGGGCTGGACCGTCCTGACGCGCTTGCATTAAATTCTTACATTATTCCTATTATCTTCCATAAGAAAAGGGGGGGAGAACACCGCGGAGGAAAAAATAACCTCCAGGAATGCCGTGAAGGCGTATCGCATGGGGAACATCCAGAGCACCTAGGGACGAGGGGGAGAAGCGTCGCCTAGCAGAACTAGGAGATATGTGACAACTTTCACAAAACAAGATCACGAGGAGAAAAGACCAGCGCAGAAAGCATTAAGGTTCAGAAGCTTCATCTACGCAGGTAGTTCAGATTACTAAATGTCTGGTCCTATTGCGCCCACTTTCTGAGGCACACTACTGGCTGCCACTCCCAAAATCCAGATGCGCTTTCGATTTGGAGGAGCTCAGTTTTGATGTCGCCAATTGAGGCGCTTCGGAGAGTCAGCTGGCGATTTGCCAATCCCGGGGGATGTCGTCATTCCATTGGACTCTGCTCTGATTCCGATAGCCGGGTGCACGGTGTTGCCTTTTGCCCAGGAGAGGTCGAAGTCCGAGTATAGCTGCTAGCACCTTCCTTCACTACACCTGCTGCTGCTGCAATCAAAGTCATCCATGTTTTTTGCCCTCAATCATCAAATCCACATATATTTTGCAGAGAATGGATCTGACATTGGGGCATTTTCCTTGATAAAGTAAGGAGCATCTAGCCTTCCATATAGACCAGAGAGAGAGAGCTCTAAGGGTCATCCATACTGGGCAATTGGACCATGAAGAAGAAACATTGTGCAAATGAGTAGCAGAAGGGTCGGAGCTAAAGAGGGTAGAGGTCCCCCCAATTAGAGAATAGAAAAGAAATTCCTGACAGAGTGCCACACCCTGGCAGCAAACCGGACAGTGAATCAAACAGTGCTCTATCGTTTCACTTCTCCATTCTGGCATGATTTGCAGGCTGGGTCAATATCAGGTATGGAGATAGCTACTGGGAGGATCCTGTTGGCAATTATCCACAAAAAAGCACTGATTTAAGCAGATCTATGCTTTGCCCATATGTCCTTCCAAACACTACTCCATCCTTGGTTGCAGCTGCAAGGACCATTTCCCGTCCATTTAGACTTAAAATCTGGTTTCCAAGCAGTAGTCTATAACCTGTTTTGACCGTGTAGCCCAAAAATGGAGTTATTGGAGGTGTTTTTCCAAGGCCCATTCTCCTGGGTCTATACTTGTAATCTGCTCAAAGGGAAACGCAGGAACGAAAAGCAGCGGCGTCATGAATGCCCAGCAGAGCTCTTGACCAGGTGAGGGCTTGGGATCAGGCTTACCTGTGAGAGTCTCACACACTCTAATCTTAAAGGCCTCTTCATGATGGCGATTGCCTTGAGCCCTGGAGCGAAAGAAGGCATCTTCGAAGAGTGGAAGACAGGGCCAAGCCACCACTGGTCATCTCTGGATTCAACGGCCAAGAGGGCTATGGGCACGTTTTCCCTGTAACTGCCAAAACCAACAGGGGAGGGGTACTGGCATTGCATCCATCGCCTGTTAAGAGAGGTAGAATATTCAGGACTCCCTGTCTGACATGCTCCCACCACTACGAATAGAGGAGGATGACAGCAGGTGGAGAAGCAGAGCAGGGTCAGAAATTTCTCCATTCTCCCACACATTTTCCACATGTGAAAGCCCCCTTAGATCCCAGGTTGCCCATTTTTTTGCTTAGAACAGTCAGGGGCACATGTCTAAGTTCTGATTTCCAACTATCCCTTTGGAGTGAGAGCCAGGCTGAGCAAAAAAGAGCCGCAACTCTGCATGGTCAAAACTGGGGTCCCAACAGAAGATTTCGCCCAAGGTATAATCCCACTTGTGCAATAGATCCTATCCAGCCTAGACATCAGTAAGTCTTGGGGAGCTCTACAGTTAGACCAGATAAATTCAGCCCTTTTCTCCGGGGATGGGAGATGTCTATGAAACCTGAAATGAAGAGGCAGACAGGCAGGGCGTCCCAGGCATTGAGCTCTTCGGTGTGAGATAAGACTGGATCTTGGATTTCAAATATGACAGATAGATAGGCTTGTACAAATGTATATTGAACAACATCTCTGGTAAGGGTTTGAATTTTGAACTTTCATCCATTTTAGAAAATGCAGAAAGTTATTAGTTATTACCCGCCCAAAAATCCGAGTCATCCGGATGAAACGGCTTAGGTGCTAAACTCGATAATATTCATTAATTTGGCATAATTAAGTAATAACATTCTAATTTGAAAACTCTAATTCCTTATCCCGTAAAAAAGAGAAAAAAAGTTAAAAGGTAAAGTCTGTCTAGCGGATTACTGCTCAATGGCGTCGTGTTGAAGGAAAGGATGTCTCTTGATGGGGTGAAGGTTGAAGGTTGTTGGTGTGGTGTTGGTAATCGGTTCATCACTCAGATTTCTGGGCAGGTGTGACGCCCTGCGTTCTGTACATATTATACTTACTGACTTCAGATTTGGCTTTCGGTTGTTTTTCATTTGCAATTGCTAGTAGTAGCATACACTCCGAGGGGAATCAATTGCTGGTTGGTCTGTAGGTTGCTTCTCACTTGGGATCGGTGGTGAAGGAGATCACGGACAGGGGCTGGTAATGTGGGACCCAAGTAGAACTGTTTTCATGCACCGTGTTACTTGACACACGTCTAGACAATCAATTGGGTAATTAATTTATGGGGGAAATACTGTGATTTCTGATTCTGACTCTTGATATGGCGTGGAGTTTTGCAGTGATTCTCTTTGGTGATTCTTTGGCTATATTGGCTACAGTATGTGTAATTCTGGACATCTGCTATGAGCCTCTTCAAAAGTGTATGGGCATCAAAACGAGGAGTGTTGGGTGCCTATATTTCCCATACCTGCTCCCTCCTTCTGACTCCCACCACTATCCGCTGAGGTGTGCTTTGATCAAACACAGTAAGGGCAAAGGGCATATAAACATCCGTTAAAAATGTGTGATCATGTTACCGAGTGTCGAGAGAAATTACGCATTCAACTTGCGGATGTTTTCAAAAAAATCCAGGCTTGTCAGCGCCTTAAAATGTCTAGAATTGGAATCCAAATTGGCATGCAGAGAGCTCCGGCTTCAACTGCTGGAAAGCAGACGGCAGCGTCTGTTCGACAATGGACGTGGCGGAAAGCTTGGTCCCTGACGCGTTCATGGTTCACTCCATCACCACCATACTACAAGAGGAAAGCATTGAAATAAGAAGAGAGGCATGGAGGTCACAAGACTCTTATTGCAACCAGTGTGGATGTCATTCTCACTGTGTAAGGAAGGACGATTGAAGGAGGCACTGCGCATTTTGGACCTTATGGTCCAACGAGGCATTCGAGCAGACTCTGCGGCTATGCCAGTCTCTTGCAGGGATGTGCCAAAAACAAAAGCTCTGGCAGATGGAAGGAGTCCATGCCCAATGAGTCAAAAGCGGATTCCAGGCAGACATCTTGTAGTGAAAAAACCTTCTCCGCCTTTGTATGCTCAAGTGTGGGAGTGTTTGTTTGGGATGTGCGTAGCGTCAAGTCTGTTCGATAAAATGCCCAAACGGAATGTGGTCTACTGGACCTGCAATGATTGCAGGATTTGCTCAGCATGGTTACAATGATGAGGCTTTTGTAACTCTTTCAGCAAATTGCAACAAGTAGGTGTTAAAGCCAATACCTTATCGATTCACCTTCCAACAAGCATGCCTGAATGCATCATTCTTGTGCCAGCCCCACGGCTCTGGGACGGGTGCAGGCACCTATGGTGCAGGCCGACCATCATCAAAGCGGATTTGACCTTTGAGTCGGCTGTTCATGTGGGAACTGCGTCCCCCAGCATGTATTTCAAATGTGGGAGTGTGGTGGATGCCTGCAAATGTGTCAACAAACATAATATCCCTGAACGAAATGTGGTCTCATGGAATGCAAGATTGGAGGATTTGTTCCGATGGTCACTACGAAGAGGTTTGATTCTTCGAGCAAATGCAAAATGGTTGATAATGGTTGTGAATCCAGAAGGTTCACATTTTGTTGGCCTGTCCTTAATGGCATGGCCAATCCTAGCCGCCCTGGAAGAGGGCCAACAACAAAAAGGTCCATTATCCCACTATCATTGAAGCCTGGATTGGTATCAGATTGTCTTGTGGCGGACTTGCACAAGTAAGCCGTGTATGCAACATGTGGGACGTCTGTTGGTGACTGCCCGCCAAGCATTGACCAAGATGCCGCCCCAATTATGTGGTCTCCTGGACTTGCAATGCTTGTCATGGACTTACACTCAGCCAAGGGCTGATAGTGGAACGAGTCGGTTTTCATATTTTCGAGCAGATGCACAAAAGTATTCAGGCCCGCCGGCATCAGGCCTGACCAAACAAAGTTACCTTGACTAGCATGCTCGGCGTGTGTTTGCCCGACCAGCAGTATCGCAACAAGTGCATCACGCTGGTCCAATGACCCACATCATCAGA